>VZRO01001447.1:53135-69580 GCA_013397915.1 Daphoenositta chrysoptera | reverse complement strand
CGGGATGGAGGATGCTGGTGCGGGATGGAGGTGCGGGATGGAGGATGCTGGTGCGGGATGCGGTGCTGCGCTCGCCCCGTGGGCTCCGGCGGTCAGGGGATCCCCGCCGGGGCAGCCCCCTCGGAACGCCCCAGCGAGCGGCAGCTGCCGCCGGTCCCTTCTCCGGGATGTTCGGAGGTGGAATAATTTCCTCGGGGTGAGTCGTTGCGGGAGCTCTCCCAGCCCCCGGGGTTTTGCGGAAAAGCTGACGGGAATTTTTTCTCGAGAAGCTGTTATTTGTGAGAGAAGTGTGCAAAAAGCGACCAGCCAAAACAATACAGCATCCCGGGTGCTGGAGGTTTCGTTGGGCCGGTTGTGGTTTGCGGGGGAAAGCCTCGCCTGCCGGGGCTGTGAATGCCCCTCAACAGCTGGTTCTGGCAGCAGCGGGAGCCCGGGCCGGGGAGCTGCAGCGCCGGTGCTGAGCTGAGCAAGGACCGCGGGCTGAACGGAGGTGGAACGTGTGAGGGTTTGGGAAGCTTCTCCACACACTGTTGGACAGAGAGGAAAGTCATGAAAATCTGGTTATTGAAATATGTGCAGCTATCGCTGCAGGAACATTCTTTCTCTTTGCCTTTTTTTAAAGAGAAAGCAGTTATGCATTATTTTGCTTTGTGTATTTCAGCCCTTTCTCTTCAGGGCTGTATTCACCTCTTTCTTTCAGGCGGCTTGTGGTCTGAATGCATTTGAACAATGAAAAGTTCCACTCTATATAAGTTTGTGTTTCCATTGCTTAATGTTTAAAGATGAGTGTTCTGAGCCTTCGTGATCTCTCAGGAGCGTCACAGAAACGGGCTCAGATTTTGCTGTGTGCTCGTTTGTGCACCTGAGGATGGAGGCTGTTGCTCACAGGTGCAGGCAGTATAGGACATCTCTTAAGCTGTGATAGTGACTTAGAGCTGGTGAAGCTGAGTGCTTTGATGAGTCCTTTCTGTACCTCTCATGGTTAATTAATAACTTGTCTAATTTACTTGTGCTTGATTTTTTCCTTGGTGCTCACTTCTCTTTGAATATTGATGCAAATCTTTTGATTTGCAGCAAGCCCCTGTAAGGTACCTTTGGTATCTGTCAGTTCAGTTGCATCTCACTTTGAAAGTAGACCTGCTCCTGTCAAAATAACTCCTTTCTGGAATACGTGGAGCTACAGGGTGAGCAAAGACCTCAGAAGCTGATGCTGCATCAGAACCTTTCTCTTCTTTATGATTGTGTGTGTAATTCATCACCTACACCACCCCTGTAAGAGATCTCTTCATGTAGCTTATTACTATGATGAGTAAATCATGACCCATCAGAATTAGTCATTTCTCAGTTGTGCTTCTCTTCTGTCTTTATTTCCTCTCTAAAAGATTCCACAATTTTCTCTCTCTCTGTGTAGTTCCAAAACCCACCGAGGAGGGGTAGCTGACAGAAAAGCTCTTGGTGGAGTCACCATAATGGCAAATGCTTATGGAAGAACTCACATTTTCATATAGCTCAGCTCCTGCCTTGTTGGGATTCTGGGGAACAATTCTGATATTTCAATAGGTTATTCAGAGCATTCATTGACATCTGAAAGTACTGGGCACGGTAGTGTTCCAAATTCAGGTCACTGTGTAGTTTCATGAAGAACTGCACTTTATTTGCTTGTGATGGTTGCAAGAATGCAATCCCTAGGTAGACCAAAAGAGGAGCTTTTATATTCAGATTTAGCACAAAAGTAATCTTTTGCTATTGCAATAGTATTCAGCAGTTCTCTCAGTTACCTAAAGTGGTGATTACTCACATTGTGAAACTTTTATGTTGCAGAGGTTTAAACATGTTTCCTGTGGGTTTATAGACAGCCAGTGCAATGATTTTTACGGAGCATTGAGTTCAGTGGAATATCTTTTCAGGAATGAATGCTCACCGGTGAATTTGGAAGCCCTGAGAGTGGAATCTGGGCAGCAGCAACTCGAGCTCTGCTGCAGAAGAGATTTCTAGGAATGAAAAGGCTGTACAGGTTCCACCTCCCTTGGAAAGGAATGCCATTAACAGAAATGAGTCGAGGCTGGGTCTGAGCTCATCTCTGTCGTGAGTGCCAGGACACGAGGAACTGGACAGAAGAGAAGGAGCTCTTTCTATAAAGGTCTTGATGGCTTTGGGTCGTTACCAAGCCTGACCTTGAAGGAAATGGTTCCTCAGCTATTTGAGAGTCCTGAACCATCTGTGCCTCCCAGATGTCTTTGAGCTTCATCCTAACAGTTCATATCACTCACAGCAATAAACAGGCACATTTTGCACCATGGAAAGCAAAAGAAAAAGGTGCATATTCCACGTTGGAGCTTTGCTTGGTAATAAATGTCATTTCATAAAAATGGAGGTGTGAAAACTTCTGTTGATGATTGCTGAAATTGAATGTATTGCCAATCTGAATCTATTTTACAGCAAGAACAACCATATTTTCTATGTTTAAGACTGGCAATGTTTTTTTTTTTCCTCCAGTTGCCATAATTATCAACGTCAGTCATTCCATCAAAGGCAGAAACCTATACTTGTTATATAAGATCTCTTCTATCCTGCCAATGGGCACCCTTAGAAGCAATGCACATTTTTGATGGTTGAGTATTGATTTGGTTGAATTCAACAGCCATTTAGGGAGGATAATGAGAACAACCGACTCAGTTCTAGGTGTTGTGCTCTTGGCAGCTGCTGAGAGCTCACTTAGCAATTAAAGACCAGATTAGGTGTTGAAATTTAGCAACCCAAGCTTCTCTGCATTTACAGAGACCTGTGCTAAAGGGCGTTTTAACCCTCAGGATTTAGCGGTATTGAAGGAGGGATTAGTTAGAAGAGATTTATTAGAAGGACTGTGTCTGCCTGAAATTGAGAAGCAGGAGTTGGAAAAAAAAAACAAACCCCAAACAACAAAGAGTCAAAACCCAAAAACAAGTGGTTGCAGTAAAAAATATACTTAATGCACACTTTACTGCAAAGTTAAATAGGTATTCTCTGAGTGCTTTCAGCAAAATAGCTCTCAAGCTGCAAGTTACAAACTGCAAGGATAGTGATATTTCTGTTCTGCTCCACAGTTTCTTCCAGTTCCTTAACAAATTAATTTCTAGTTTTCAAAATATGTATCTTTGCACCTTTTGATTGGGCTGAACTGATCTGATGGAGCAAGGGTGGTTTCTTACTTCCAAGGTGAGGAAAATTCTCACGCTATAATTTGACCATTACAGTTTCAAATATTTTCCAATCAAATCTTGATCTTAATCAATTCCCACTTCGTATTTTTGTTTAGGTTTTTACTTCTTAAGAAATATTTGTGAGTACAGAACTGAGTTTTGTTTTTATAGTGAGATTTTTCATGTAAGCTCTCAGAAGTAGAAATGGCCTATTGTTTGATATAACTCTGGGGATTTGCTCTGTTTACAGGAAAAATCCAGTGCTAATTTGAAGAATGATTGAATTAGGGTCTTGCATCTCTGTTTTTCTTCATTTTTGTACCTATCCCTATGACTTGGAGCATCTTAAAATGCTTGATTAATGTTAAAACAAGTTAAAAGTGACCAGACTTTTATCTCCATGTGTACAGTGGCATTTGCCACTTACAGGTTGCTTGAAGAAAGCAAATTGTTTTGACTGACTTGGTTTTATTCAGATAAGCCAATTATAAAAGGATTTGTGAGCAAATCTAATAGTTTTACACAGGAGTGATGCCCTTAAAACAAAGTTTTTCATCTGTCCTAAAAAGAATTCACTGAGTGGTAGCTCAGAATGAGCCTGAGGGGCGTCTTTATTTCTTAATGTTCTGTTTTAAGTGTCTTCTACAAGGAAAACTGTTTGCACCTGTTTCAGAACTTTTAGAAGACAACACCACTGCCTCTTGGCAGGAAGAGAGGGTTTGCAGGTGTTGTAGTATATTTAACCCACTGACTTGTCACCAGCACATCGCTGATGTTTAGAGAGCTAATTGATTAAACAGGCAAAGTCTTTCAAGGATTGCTTCATCAAACCTCGAGCTCTTCGGTGCATGCGATGTGATTAAAATATAAATGTTGTTTGGAGTAATTGGATATCTCCCCCACAGCACAGCCTCATTAGCAGCCTCCCCTGGGAATAAATGTTTATCTGCAGGCTAATATACAGATATATATTGCACACGTGTGAGTTTACAGCATTGACTAATGCTGACATCTTTTGTGTGTGTGCCACGCTCAGTTTCTGGTGTAAGTAAATAAAAGCTGTTTCTGCACGTGTTGTGTTCCTTACAAGGTTACAGTATTAATATTTTAATCAAGTTATGAATATGCATGAAATAATTTGGTGTGGGAAGCTCTTTCAAGTATTGGAAAAATGTCAGGGGATGTTGTCTTCTGGATATCCTGCATATGTTGCCTTTACAAATGATGCTGTGTATTGTCTTGTTAACACAGACAGAAAATCAATTACCCCAGGAAATTCCACAATGCTGCACTTTTGCTTTGCTCTTCTCCCAGATTGTGCTTGCCTTTTCTCTCTCATACGGATGGGATTTTTGGAGGAAAGACTGAGCTGAGAACTGTGAGCAGTCACAGCTGTGTAGGTAACAAAAGCAAGGTGGTATTGAGAAGAAATCACCAGACTGAGACATTAAGTTTATTTTCTCACTTAAACGCTGTGAATTTACACACAAATCAGCTGGACCAAGAATTCAAAGCACCTTGTAAGCCTTGGCTCTCTAGTTGAATGTTTCAAAGTAGGTATTTGACCACTTCCTGGTGGTTTTGTGTCCCCTGTTCTAGATTTGAATATCCCATAATTCTGGCTTTGTTTGGAACTTGATTTTTGGCTTCTGATCCTAACAGTCTTGGACTTCATTTCTGTGTACCCTAATTTCTCATCAAGAAAACAAGGACAATCCTCCTTTTTCCTCACCCTTCCTTCAGATAATTGATAAATTCTTTGTCATGAGTTAGCCAAACCCATTGGACATTCTCGGAACTTTTTCAGTGTTATTTTCACAAAGAGTAATGATAACAGGAAGTGAGAACATAAACATAACACATAGGTTATCACATATATGAGAACATAAACATAAACATGTTTGCTAACCTGTTTAAAAATGGGTGCACTGCTGTAAACCGTAATTTAAATGTTATTAAAGTCAGGGAAAGATTTTGTTTTGTGGTGCAGGTTGAAGTTTAATTCACTGAGTAGGGTTAATGATGAGTTAAGGGAAAGACCTGCTGTAGAAAAGAGCCTCTCTGGTGCTTGGGATCTGAGAACACCTTTCAAATGTTCTTACTGAGTTCCAGTGCTCAGCAGACTCAGCCACACCTTTGGAGTGATGGGAGAGCTAGAATGACATGGAGCCCCTGTAACTCCCTGATATATCACAAAGTAACCCGAATTTTAACTTTGCTCTGCACTGTGTCCTTGTCAGGTTACTGTGAAGACAAAATGCCCTAAATACCAATCCTACCTGGTGTCGTATGAAGCACAGAACAAACTGACAGCGTGCCTGTCCTGAGGAGTGTGGATTATCAGGGAGCTCACAGGGACAGGTGGTGCTGCACGGGGTTTTGGGGCCAGGTTTTGGTGGCAGGGGGCTGCAGGGGGGGCTGTGATGGTCTGGTCAGAGCCTTCATCCCCCATCCCCCTGTGCCACCGGAGGGGACGAGGGAGAAACAACTCAAAGTTAAGCCTGGGGAGAAGGGAGGGGTGGGGGAAAGCTGTTTTAAGGTTTAAATTTTCTCATTTTCCTAGTGTGATGAGACTAGTTTGCCTCAGCCAAGTCTGTTTTGCCCGTGACAGAAGTGCTGAGTGATCTCTGCCTGTTATCTCACCCAGGGGCCTTTCAGTGCCTTTTCTCTCCCCCGTCCAGCTGAGCAGGGGAGTGATGAAGCAGCATCCACTCAGTGTCACCCTGGTGTTCAGCTACTTGGTGTTTCACTCAGTTGAAGCTTCTGATTCCATTGTTTTTTTATTCTATTTATTGAAATAGGGTTGGATTTTACTGACTTTGATAACAGTTGTCCAGGAGAAGCTGTGCCTGCCTGTCTTTTTGTGCAGACTCTGGTCTGTGCATGAGACAGACTGTTCTACAGGCTATTGTATCAATACTTCTAGATTGTGAAGCTGAGTTACTCCATTTGTCTTCCCTGAGTCCGGGGGAAAGAGGGAAGGAAAGGATGGGAAGAGAGAAGGGGATTTAATGGCAGGAATTCTAATTGTCCTGCTAATAAGATAGGATTTACAGTTGATCTCCGTGGCTAAACTCACAGCTGAATACATGCTAAAAGAGGATGTTATTGTAAATGCCAAAGCATCTGCTCCAGATTTTTTGAGGAGTAAATGGTGACTTTGTGTCTCTTGTTGAATCTTGTTGTTGAATTCCATTTACTCACAGACTTTGGCACTTTGTGTTTATTTGCCTCCAGCCTGATTGAGGATGTTTTATAGTGAGAATGCTACTAAGACTGATAGGGTTCCTGGGGGGAAAATTTTCCTTTAATAAATTGATTCTTATACTTTGATCCAAGCACAGTCAAGATGGGGCACAACTGTGATTCTTATGGGAAAGAATTTAATAAAAATTATAGTCTTACTGCTGAGAATGTACTCATATCTGGCACAGTAAATCAAGATCTTTATGGTCTCCCAATCTGTCAGTGACTTTGAAAAGTCAGTACTTGGAAATAGCTGGCAGAATTATTGATGCTAAAAATGAATTAATGATAATGTTTAGTGTGTGTTGTAACTTTTTTTGTGCAGTAAGGACTGTGCTGGCACTGAAGAGGGGATGCCTGAGTGCTGCATCCATATTGGCAAGGATTACTGGACAAGGACAGAAAGCTAAAGGCAACACTCATCCCTAATTAAATTATTGGTTGTGATCCACTAATGAACAGTAGGAACTTGGGCTTGGATGGTTAAGGAAAGCTCCCCTCCTTTCTGGATCAGAGGAGCTGCTTTACAGTAGATCCAATTGCATTGTCTGCATGGAAGAGAGAAGTTGTCGTCAGCTGTAGCACTTGAACTACACTTTTCCTGACTATATGGGTTTTAAAGTACCTTCCATTCTCATTTTTCCCTTGCCTTTAAATGTTAAATTTGTCATCACTGGACCACAAGTCATTGCTGTGTAAGAAACTCTGTGGTTGATTGATATGATTCTGTAGAAAACGAGATTGGGAATGTTTCTTAATTTTAAATCAGATTGCTACAATCACTGTGTATTGCACTTGTTTGTTTCTCTGCATTACAAAACACTTCTAGTTTTACTATCTGAATGGCTAAATATTTTCCTTGTTAAAATACCACTGAATTTTAATTAAAATTGCATATGAATGCAATAAGTGGAAATTGTTTTGCTGTAGGGTAGGTAACAGCGTTTACAACTGGTGTTTTCATAGTAAGTGGCTGATTGAGATTAATTATTCAGGTGAATTCCAGAGAGTTGGGGGGAGGAGTGAGGAAGATTGTAAGAGAGGTATAGAAAATATTTTTTTTTTTCTGGAAGAGGTAGAAATAATGGATCTGTTTAATCTGGAAATCTGAGGAGAGGTGGCAGTGATCTTCACAGGTAAGCAGCTCCTTTGAGATGGATGAGGACAGCAACCTGCTCTCCACACCCTCTGGGAATCAGACAGGAAGGAAAGATTTTTAAATTTGTGCCAAGGGAAACTTAGGTTGAGTGTGGGGAAACATATTAGAATTTTAAGCACTTTGAGCACTGTGATAGATTGCCCGAGGTAGAGTCTCCACCAATGAAAGTTTTAAAATGCAAGTTACACTGAAGTGTTTCAGGAGTATTTTATATTGAGTTTTGCCTTGCTGTGAGGAGATGGGCTGGGTGGTCCTGCAAGCTGGCACGAATCAGCTGAATGGACTGAGGTTTGTACTGCCTGAGAGTGTCCCTGTGTGTGGGTAACAGCTTGAAGGGAATTTCTTGTAAGAGTTTTTTGACTCATCTTGATGGGCAGGAAAGGAAACAGCGGTACCAAGCTGAAATTACTTGGAGAATACTTCAGCAGTCACTGAGCAGAAGCTGGTGCTCCCTTCTGCAGGGCAGCGCCCTGCCAAAATTTGTGTGCTAAATATCCTGCATTGCCCAGACTGTGGGGAAAAGGAAAACCTAGATTAGGTGACATGTTTTACTCTGCAATCTGACATTTTAGCCTGTGTTGGGGGAGAAGTTTTACTCCTTTAGCATGTCTAATGGAGGTGTAAATGCTCGCTCAGAAATGTTTCAGCTCTGGAGGGTTTGTGGCTCCCGGCCAAGCGTTGTGGAGCCTTGCAAAGGGAGAACAACAGAGGGGAGTGTCACCTGACATAAAGCGTTGTATTTTCATTAGCTGCCAATTCTCACTAATGGGAGAACAGATCTAATCGCCTGTCTGTACTTCCAGCCCGCAGAGAGCCCATTAATAATGGTGCTCATCTGTGTCCAAGGTGCTTTCCAGGACTGTAGCTATTGCTATTGGACCTCAGTGAGTGCTACAAAATGCAAAAAGTGATGTTCCTATTCCCCGTTACTAGATCTTCTTCTCTTATTGTTATTATTTTTTTAATCATTGCTAATACTCTGGAACATGTAGTTCTCATATCACTGATTTTATTATAGTTGGATTTTATTGGGAATATCAATAGGAGTGAGGGAGGGACAGAGATAACTGAGAGGGAGCTTTTGTCACTAAGAGAAACTCAGCATGGTTCTGACCAACTTTCATTAAAACTTTCATGTTACCCCAAATTTCATTTTGGATCCAAACATAATCAATACTGTGTGACGTGCAGACGTGAAAAAAGAAAGGAACTTTACCAGACTCAGCTCCACCAAACTGCTGTGAAGCTGTGTAGCTGTGCAGGGAACTTTGGAGGGTTGTTTGACTGAAAGCAGTTTGAGATGTTATCAAAATAAGCATTAAAAACATCAAGAGGAAAATTTTGACTATCTGTGGTGTGTTTGGGTTCATTATTCAGACATGTGCTTAGTTAATTTAAGCCTTTAATGTGAATTCTGTTTTTCACTTTAGGGTAATGTACAGCTGCCAGTTTTGACACTTCTAGTGGCAGCAGAACTCGTGATTTCATTTCCCTCTACTTTCTTCTCCTCAAACACTCATTAAAACAGCTTTTGTGAAGTATCTTGTATCATAGGGTATATTTAATAAAAATAGAGGATAGAAGCAACAATTAATACCATAAATAATTTTTTTTTAGTAAATAAAATGAGAGATAAAGCAATGAAAGGAGGAGCCAATAGTTTTCACTTGGCTGATATTGGTTATTCCTGTAAAACTACCACTGTTGATTATTTCTGGTACATTTTTTGATGGCCTGAAGAGTTGCACCTTGACACAACAAGCAGCAGCTCTGAGCTCCTTGCTGTGTTTTCCCAAGGGCAGCACTGCTCCATGTGAGCAGGGATCACAAGGGCCAAATGGCTCTTTCACCCCAGCAGCAGCTAAATGCCAAAACAAAGTTGGTTTTGCTTCAGAATGGCTTATTTTACATTCTGTTGACCAGAAAGCAAAGTTGCAAAGATCACTGTCAATATTTGGTCAGGGAAAGTTGTAAAAATTAAAGCCAAGCCAAAATACATGATTTGGATGCTTTTTGCAATGGGATTTTTTCATGGTTCAGGATAGTCACTTTTGTCTCCTGCTCTTCTGATCAAAGCTGCAATGCAGCAGGACCAGCTGTTCCCTCTTTCTTCCTTTCGCTTTGCTCATTTCCAAATATTTCCCTTCTCTGAGGAAGTGATGGTGAAAAGGTTGTATTGAAGCTAATTAAATAGTTGAAGGCCTGGAAACCCATTTTATTCCCATGGAATGGGAGTTTTCTAGGTTCAGTCACTTCGTAGTGGCAATAATGATGCTCAGCAATAATTAGTTCTGCTTGCTTTCAAAGGCTCAGCCCCTAACGAGGAGAGTGCATGGACTGGAAGGTTTTGGAATCTTTCAGGTGTACAAGAACAACTGCCTGGCAGTGCTAACTCTTTGTTCTTGTGCTGTTCATGATAATGAACAGATAATCCTTTCCCTTTCCTTTTAGCTTTAAATTATGTCACAGGAAGGAAATTGTTTCCTTAGAGAGATTTCAAATGCCAGGGACTGAGAAAATAGTGGCAGCATAATTTAAGTGCAAAGAAAACTTACATTATGTTCTAAAACTCCACCCCAGGCTGTTCTTTCTTTTTCAGCACTGTGAAAAGATTGTTGGTTTGCTCTTTATATTAGGTATTCTAAGTAGATATCTCATTTATATGTGATTTCATAAGCTGCAGGACTCCTGTTGTGAATCTGTATTTTTGTTTTGAGATCTGAGCTTTTAACTGAGCCCAGGCTCCACAGCTGTTGCCTCTTGCCTGCAAGGAGGAGAGTACAGAGGGTGGCCATTCGTCTTTGGAAGAAGTTATACCCTGATATATATCTGTAAAATCAGTGGATATGTGAGGCAAATCTGGGAAAAGTATCAGTGAGGCTGAAGAAAAATACCAGAAACTCTCCTTTTCCAGCACTTCAGGGAAATATGACAGCTGTGGTATTATGTGTGTATTTTAAAACCACATCAGAATTTATTTTCAGTCTTTACTTCATCAAAATGATTTCTCACATATCTGAAGGGCTAATGGAGGCATATGTGCTAATTAAATGTCACACTGCAGTTGCTAGCTAATTTGAAGTATTCAGAAATATTTTCCATCAAGTCATACTGACTCATCTGAAGCCAAAACTACCCTCAAGAACCAGTCTTCTACTGGCCAGTGCCATTAAATAAAAACCCCAAAAACATTGCCCTTGCACTTTGTCTTTTTCAGTCCCAATAAAGCTCTATATGGGGATTATACATTGTTAATCAGAAATAGTAGGTGTATACATTGCACGGCATTGTACCAGGAAATAAAAGGTTTTTAAAAGGTAAAAAAGTGTTAAAAAGGTAGACAATTTATGGATACTGGAGCTTCTGTGTCAGTGTGAGTGTACAGTATTTAAGTGGTTTTAGTGCAGTTAAAAAATGATATTAAAAAAAGCCTGTGAAGAACCAATAAAACATTAGCTTATATTCCAATGGGCACACTTCTTTTGCATTCAGTACCCATTGCAATATAAATTCTGATATATATTTTAAATTAACTCTTTCCTTTTGGTTTCCATAGAGGAGTTGAAGCTGTTGCTCTCCTAGCTGGGTGTTTGTCAGCAGTGCATGCTTGGCACGTGTAGGTAGCAGTCCAGTTCATAAACAAACTGCAGCATTTGGACTTTTCCTTTGATACTGATCCTGACACTTCTTGCTGCAATGGTTTTCTTCACCTTGCTTTGTAAAACCACGTCAGGAAACATCAAATCTCTTGACACTCAGTGTCGTGCCTTAACTACAGGGCACATTCCTTTTTCTATCAGATTTTATATCAGCGAAGTTATATTTTTAATTCCTGCCAGCTTCTTCCTTGCTTATTCATAATTAAGTCTTGGCCATATTTTTTGTAACCCTTCTTGACGGCTGAGGAGCTGTGGATTTCCCAAGTTACTTTAGCTATTAAATGGCTCAGATCTCTGTGCTTGTGCTGAGCTGACACAAAGCTATCTCATCATGCTGATACACACAGACAGCAGCATTTCAGAGTCTGAACTGCTCCAGCTCCCCGGAGAGCAGAATCACAGTGATAAACCACAGGCATTGCTTCTTATCTCCCCTCTTCACCATCCCCTCTGCTTCAGTTTTGTTAATTTTACATGCCAGCCACAGACCATTTCAAGCTTTTCAGATTTTGTCAGTTTTTGCAGGCGTTGGTAAAATAACCACCAAGAAGTTGTTTTTTTTTTTTCCATAATATTATCTCTAGGCAGTAAACAAGCCTAGGTTTTCTCATGGCCTGAGAATAAGTTATTCTCTCCAGGTACATTAAACAACATGACATGAATGCTTTCCCCACTATGAGCCTGTTTCAGAAAGGCCCAGCTGAACTCTTGAATTCAAATGTGAGCCAAGGTGATGTGAACAATCCGTGTTCAATGCAATGTGCCTGGCTGGTGGAAACTCTGGGCTGCTTCTCCTTTAGCCTGGATCACTTGTGGGAAGCTCCTAGAGCAGATCCTGTCTTTTAGAACACAATTTTCTTATCTCCACAGCTGTTGGGCCCGATGATGTGTTCTGCCTTATGGTTCTTCACTCAAAATGCTGGGGCTGGGAATGTGTGGTGTGGGAATCCTCAGTGAGTGATGAATTGTGCACAGACTCTGTAATTAGGCCAACTGTGATCAACTCCAGCACCACTGACACTGCTCACAACCTCGCAGAACAACTGCTGGCACAATTTAACATGGCAGCTACACTAGAAGAGCTTTTACTACCAGGTTTGAGACCCAGTGTGGGGAATACTAGGGGAAATATCCATGTAAAAACACGCAAAATGGAGTTCCAACAGCACAGCCACAGTTAACTTGTGCTTTTGGGAGAGGCAGCAGTTTTTGCTCTTACAGGGTTCTGCAGGCAATGAATGGTGGTCAGAGCCAAATTTTTTCTCCACAAGTCCTCAGAGGTGATTTATAAGAGAAGTTCATGAACATTTGCTATCTTTCTGTTGTTTGCCCCAATGGGGACTTGCAGGCAGAGCCATTTGAGGATAAAATCTGCTTATCAACAGGTGAAGCTTAGAAAAGAGAAGGGTCATTCATTAGGTGTCTGAGATGGAAGTCTGGGTATCACAATCACAAGTTCATGATCATTCTCTCCTGGTGCTTTGCCAAACCGTGTGCACTGCTGTGTCCTCTCTGTTATTTGGTATTTGGGACAAGGTTTGTCTGCAAGAGAAAAAGGCAAATACCTCAATTTCTCCCCTCTCCTGCCAACCAACCACCACCCTTTAGCTGATGCTCAGGACCAGGAAATTTAAACCTTGCAGTGTGATTCCTGCAGCTGAGGGCCAGGCAGTGCTGGAAACCATAAGGTGAGGTGCAAAACAATATCCTGCTGTGACTTATGGGAGATGGAAACCACCGTGGAAGCTCAGGTCAAAAAATTCAGGGAAATATCTGTGAGGATATTTATGCTCTGTTTGATTTGTTCACTATCAGTGAATGGTTTTTTTAAAGATAACCCCAAGTTATCAGTCCATATCATCCCCAAACTGCTTTTAGTGCTCTGTTACCTGGCTCTGGCTGTGATGTGGTGCTGGCACGAAATGATCCGAGAGGGCTGCACGCTGTGAAATGGAAATGAAGGTAATGTGCCTTGGAGTGCTTGTCCTTGGAAAAGTGCAGCTTTTTTACTCCGTGTGGAGCTGGAAGCAGCAGCGTTGGCATGGCCAAAGCAGCCCCAGGGACTGGGGCACCTGTTGCTCACTGATGTTTGTGATGGAATTTGGGCTCCCGTTTCCCTTGGGCTGCTTTGGAAGTCACAGTTAAAGGCTCTCAAAGTTAATGGAAGGCCTTTTATGCCTTAAATTCACATCATCGGGTGGAAGTGTTTGAAATCTTGCTTGCTAAGCAGTTAAAAATGTTGGGTGAATATGTAAAAATGAAGAAAATGCAAGGCCAGAAAAGCTAAGACTGAATTTTTCTCCACTAAAACGAAGGAAGTTTTTTCCCCACCTGCTGCCAGGGGACTGAGGTTGTACTTTGGGCCATAACACAAAATGATCAAAACCAGTTTTCTTTATCGAAGGACTGCATTCATTTCTAATAACATCCAGTCCTTTAAAGAAGCTTGTGCTGACTTATGAATAGTGATAGTCTGTACTTTTGGTTGGGACAAAGGAACATAAATCACCAAGTGTCAGGCAGCTCAGAAACCAGTGTGTCCTCATGATTGTTTAATAGAGTACAAAGGGAATTGCCTTCCAGCTAGTGAAATCTCATATCCAGTCACCCATTGGTGATGCTTCAAAAAAGAAGAGAATTGTTCTCTTATGAGTCTTGGCATAAAAATTTAATTAGCAGATGAGCTCTTTTGGAAGATAAAAAAAAAGTGATTTCTCTTTTTACAGTCACTATCCTTTAACTGTTTACTTTCTATTTCTGTATTGTTCACAGAGACATCTGCTGCCTTCTGCAGCTATTTTTTTTCTCCTTCAACAGTGATTTTGAAATTATTTTGCCCAGTTTCAGGAAACTTTTTTTTTTATTATTACATTGCACTAAATTTGAACACAGTTTTGGGAAGACACCAGAACACAAATCAAAGAAATAAATGAATGCTTAATCAGATTTAATATATAGTGGATACAAAACTGCTGCTCTTGCATAAAATAATAACGATTACAGTCATTGATAGATTTGTTGAAATTAGTCATTCTTTATATGAGTACAAGTGAGTATGTATTAATCAGAAAATCACTCCTCATCTGAAATCAGATACTATTTGTTATTTATTATATTTTCGTCTCTTTAGCATGTGTTATTATGCCCTTAAAGGAATTAAATCTTATGACAGTGTGTATCTGCAGTGTCGTAGCATGTTTCCTGTGAGAACTGAATTTGATTTTTTAAATTTCTCAGACTTAAACAGCTATAATTTTAGCTTTCTTACACCACGAGGGGCAAGAAACAAAAGATCAAGAAGAGCGCCAAACCTTGGCATTCGTTCATAATGTCAAATGTCTCAACATCAAATTAATTAAATTTCTGATCCAATGTGACAAATTTTCCAAAAGTGCACTGGTGCACGGATATATAGTGATCACCTTGAAGCACAAATGTTTGTGTGTTGTTTGCTCTCTGCAGTTACCAGAAATGCTTCAAATAATACACTTTAGGACTTCCTCTTAGTTGAAATTTGGAACTAAACCTGCTTGCATTGTCTCGGATTGACCTTTATTTTTCTAGTTGAAAACTGTAAAATGAATTTTTCATATGGGTGATATATTACCTGGAACTGTTCTTCAGAAATGTTTCTTATTTTCATGTTGTGCACAAGCCATTGTCTTTTAAACTCAAAAAAAGCTTTGTTTTCACTTTGAAAACACTGAAACAAATTGCTTTGACACTTCTGAAGTTCACCTTCTTGGTAGAGCACGTTGAGACTCTGGGTTTGGAGAAGCTGAGTATAACAATAAATATTCTCCTTGCAAAACCAGACTCCTTAAGCTTCCAGAATGATCTTGTTGTCCATGTAGGTCAGTATAGGAAACACAAATATAGTTACAAGTGACAAGACTGTGTTTGACCTTTTTTGGTCCCTAGGTTTTGTTATTTTCCTTTAGGAAAGGAGAGGAAGAAGAGGTCACTTGGGCTCTTTTGGATGTTCTGTCCAGAGGGAGTCGGAGTGTGCTCAGCTAAAGGGGGTCAGAGATGGTTTGGGTTGGAAGAGACCTTTCAGGATCACCTGGTTCCAACCCCTGTGCCATGAGCAGCAGAAGAGCTTTGCTGTGGTTTAGGAAATTGCTGACCCAGCTCGGTTTGAGGGCTCCTCTTGCCTGGAGAGGGTTGCAGATGTGAGTATGCTTTAATTTTACTCTGCTCTACACACTGCTCTGGGCTTTTTCTCTTTACAAAGTCACTTGACGTGCTGCTACTGGCATAAAACCTGGGTTTGGAGAGGTTTAAAGCCCTAGGCTTTGGAAAATTTGCAGTAAGAAAAGCTTTGGGCTGCTACACCTCTGAATTTTGGCTCCATGGGCTTATTAGGTGAGAGCAATCTGCAGAAAACTGGTCCCTGTGTCTTCCCTCAGCAGCCTCAAGTCCTAATAAACCACAGCTGAAATGAACAATGTAAAGCAAAGGCCAAACTTCCCGGGTTGTCTGATATTAATTCAAAGCCAAGGAAAGTTAAAGAGCACTGAAGGACTCTGCAGAAAAAGGAGTGTGGTTTAAATGAAGTGAGACAATTTAGGTGGTCATGAGAAGCTTCTGAAACTTCCTGCTACAGCCAAAGATCACAATTCCTGCTTTGGCTTCCAGTGCATGACAAAAGATACCCTCACAAATTACTATCTATAGACAAAGTAACCTCAACATTTTATTTTAGTGCTTTTAATTGCAAAATAACGTAATTACAGAACCATGGGGGATTTTAGTTTGTTTGTTTGGGGTTTTGTTTTTGGTTTGCTTTTTTAAGACAACTAATTAGCATAATAATGACATTAAAACTGTTTTGGTAGAATGAGACATTTCTGGTAGACTTAGATTCTTCTTAAGCTTGACAGCCCATCCTTTTTTAGGAGTGAGTATCTTCTGGAGACATTCTCTAAGTTATCTCTTTTTTCTATCAGTATAAGAAATTTTCTGGGCCGCTTCTTTCTTTTGCTTTGTGATCCTGCAAATACAACCGTCATGCTTTAAAGTCTGAATCTTGACGTTTGAAAGACATTTTATGTTTTATATTCGTTATATAATTTCGTGAAGGTAAAAGACTGGATTGCATGATTGTAAATTGAGAATAAATGACTACATTATTATTTAATCTCACAGTATTATTTGCACACTTTTCCCACAAAAAAAAAAAAAAAAAAAAAAAAAAATTAT
>VZRO01001447.1:21129-53127 GCA_013397915.1 Daphoenositta chrysoptera | reverse complement strand
AAAAAAAAAAAAAAGACAATTTATTCTCCACAGTAATGTTTATGGAACTTTTATAAAGTTGTAGAGCAACTTTAAAGGTGTAGACTCTTAAAACCCATTTCCTGAAGGGTGTATTTATAAAGTTTGTACTACTAAAAAGCAGTGAGGTAGGGTGGCAATGTAGCAATTTATTAATAAATATGCTTGCAATGATAATTCATAGTCAAATTTGGGGGAATTTCTAAATCAGCAGAAGTCTTCTGGGTGTTTTTGGTCATCACTTCAAATTGTGAAAAACTTATATCTTTGATTTTTGTTTTCAGTTTTACAGAGTTTTTGGACCCATTCCAGCGGGTGATCCAGCCAGAAGAGATCTGGCTGTACAAAAATCCCTTGGTGCAATCAGACAACATCCCTACACGTCTGATGTTTGTAAGTACTGAAGGCCTCTGGGTCATCTGGTGGCTGTGAGCTGAGTGCACTTTCATTTGATAAGCAGAAGGAAATATTTCACAAGTAGAGGATGTTCCTTTAGTCCTAAAGGCAATTATTTTCCTAACCAGCGTTGTCCAAAAAGGCAAAATGTAGCAAATTATGGGAAGTTTTAAAAAGCAGCCTTATCAGAGGACTGGATTTTTGAATGTTGGTTTTTCAGTTTAAGACTGAAGGTGGTGTTAGCTTAGAGGGATGTGAGAGGAATGAGCAGAAAAGCTTTTTCAATTAGCTGGTTGGGTGACCTGACAAAACCTTGCCATGCTCTTATAAGGTTAAGTGCTTAAATTTTGAAATCCAATTTGTTTTAGGCATGTTAGGCACTGAGATACTTGACTCTGAATAATCTTTTCTTTTCCTCAAAGGCAAAAGCTTTGTTTTAGCTGCTGCCAACACAAAATATATCACAGAGCTGCCCTGCTGTCACTGCTCTTCTGGCTCTTCCCTGCTCAGCACGTGCAGTCTGGATGGCTGAATTTGGTTATCAAACTTCAGAGTTTTGATAACCTTCACTAGAAATGAGCAACAATCATAATAATCTCTCCATATATAACTGTAAGAGTGCAGTAAAACAGACCACCACAGACATGCTAAGAGATTACAGGTATAATTCAGGCTGTAAAAGTTGTAGGTCCTTCTTTTCAGCAGCTCCCTCAAAGTCAACTTTTCCTGAGTCTTCAGTGAGGCCAGGGTTTTGCTTTTCAAACTTGAATTCAGATTAAATGCAAATCAGTGATATAATTTCTATCCAACTTTTTAATAAAAGCTTAATCCTTCAGTTATGAAAAGGTTTTAATTAAGGAACAACTTAAAGGTGCCTCCTGCATATGAGGTGACCATATATCCCAGCCTTCTAAGACAGAGGCTGAAGGCCTGATTTTTAAATTTGCCTTTATAAACAATAAACATTTTGTTTATATTGCATTAAGAAGCAGCTCTATTATGGACTTTTTCAGCCTGGATGGATGAAAATATATGTTTTTCCTGAAATGGAAGACAGCTGTGTAAAAAAACCAAAAATGTAACAACAAACAAACAAAATAACCCCCAAGCCAAACATTAAAAGGTTGTGCTGGGGAAGACTGAGTTTAACGATGTGATTTTTCCTTACGCTCAGCATTACTTTGCTACATGGTTTCTCTGATCTGTGTTTGTAACCAAAGAGTTCAAGAACCAAGAGTGAATCATTGTACAGAGTTTTGCTGCAGTGGTGAAACTATTTTTGAAACCAGTTGGGATAATCATTAGTGCATCCTCTTGGTCTCCAGGCAGAAGCACAATTCTGGGATATAATTATAATATATTCCCCTGTTCCCACAGCCCCAGATTTTGGCAAAGTTTGTGGTGGGTGGAATTTTCAGGCAATTCTGTGTCAGTAACATTTGTATGGTCTGTGTTCTCTCTCTGGCTCAGCCTTTAAACAGTGAACAGCTTCTTAATTTAAGAAACATAGGTAATTTCTACATTTTTTGCTTATTTTTAATTCAAAAGAAGAAACATCTGACTCTAGCATTGATCACAAGCTTTCATTATGGAACGAATTTGTTGCCACTAACATACTCTGATATTGAAACATATGGCTATGGCTTACCAGAAGGCAATCTTTAAAACTCTGTGAATTGCTGGATTATTTTATTTGCTATGAGAGACTTGAATTCAAGAGAAACGTTGTGAATGCACATCCAAATTAGACAAAGCTGACTTCTGCAAGGGTAACAAAAACTGGCAAGACCTGAGCCTGGTTCTGTCTCTCTACCAATGGATATTCCTTGTCTTGGGAAGTGCAGGTGACTGCCAGCTTTTTTTGGATGCAGGGAAGTGTTTGGGAGTCCCTGGAACTTCAGTGCATCTCTGGCTTGCCAGGGTGAATAATAAATGACAGAGATTTTGTCCATGTTTCACAAAAGCCTGGCAATGCTGGAATATTTCACTGCAGGAAAAGGAAACATTGCTGAGATGCATCTGAGGAGAGTATTGCTCATTAGAATGTTGCCAAATCTGTTTTAGATATGAGCCATAGAGAAACTTCTTGCGAAATAAATAAAAAGGAGTCTGTCACAAGCCGAAATTTCTTTGTGTGTGCATTTTGCTGCAGAATGAAAAAGCACCTTCCAGCTAATGCTTTTGTGTAAGGAGCAGCAATATACCACAAACATGAATAGTTCTTCATCTCCCTCAAAAATACACATGCTTGTGAAATATGAGGAAATCTGCAGTTTTACCAGATTTCTGAAGATGGATGGGGAAGTGGTTTGGAACAAGCTGCCACTTGAATGCTACTCTTCGTTGATAATTTCTGCTGCTACTGCTTGTTCAAAAGATTTCTGACTCCATTAAACCACCACTATCAGCCTGTCAGCCTTGGCTATATTTCTACATGTTCTCCAGTACTGGAATGCAGATATTTTTCTTCTATTTTTTTTTTTCCTGGTGGCAATCCTTATGTTTAAGAATGAAATTCTAGGATTTGCTTTAACCATTTTTTTATATTATTATTTCACACCCTGTCTCTGAAAGCAGAAATTAAATTGTTGATGAGGATAGAGAGAATTGAACATTTTTGGAGCAGTAACATGACATTGGCATTCAAACTTGAATCTCACACATACTTAGAGGGAGATTTTAAGTGGAAATGGCACCTCTTTTTGCACAAAACTTGGTGCCTGCCTTCATAAATGCAGAAAAGGAGAACAGACTCCAGACTGTTTTAATCTGTGGGGTTCACTGAGTTAGATAATATTTTGCAGATGCAGGTGAGGTCAATCTGGTACAAGATGCACAGCCAAAATAACAAATGTGGTGCACTCTTGTGGTGTTTCCTACTCAGATTGTCTAAAATCATGAAGTGAGGACTGGGATTAATCTGTGATATAAAAAGAGGATTGAGTCACCCATCTTTTGTCATAATGTATCTGTCTGGTCTGGTTTTTGTGTCAGTGGGGCTATTAAAGAAGTAAGGCACTGTTCAGCCTCAGAAAACTAAGCCTAATCTTATTTAAGGTCTGGCACCCCTTGTGCCATTTACAGCCTAATTTTTACCTTGTTGAAAAAAAACCCAAACAACAAACCCCAACCAGGCATTTTCACTTTTGTTTAAGAGAATGAAGTGTGTGCACTGAGGCACAGATGCCATTTCAGGTTCCTTGTAGGAGGATTCCTGTCCTCCAGCACTGACAATTACACAGTAAGGTTCTGTTGAACCAGTGACTAAACTTGGAGATGCTCAGCTGTTGTTTTTCTGGGTTTGAACAAAATGAAGCAGCTTTCTCCACATCCAAACGCTTGTAAATGAAAGAATCACAAAGACACAATCTTCCCAATGCATTCAAGCATTGACAGTTGAAAAGAAAACAAAAAAAGTTAGATAAAGAGCATTTTAAAATGCCAGGAGGTTGGTGCTGCAGTCTCCTGTGTTGAGCAGGGTCCTACTGAACACTCACCCTGCCTTCTGCAGCAATGCACACCGTGGCAAAAATGTACAAAATCCGTATGGATCAGTGTATGAATTTCGTGGACCTTATGGACTGTCACTTTTTCATTGGAGAAGCTGACATTTTAAACGCAGCTCTGGGCAATTACAAATCAATTATAACTGAGGGCTATATTGGAATATTAATGTGCTTGTCACCCTGGAGTTGCAAAAGACAAATCATCCCACTTTGCTTAAGGTCAGGAGTTTGATAAAGATCGTTCAGCCTTTCAGTTTAAATGGAGCTGGCTGCAGCTAATTATTAATCAGCTGGACTGAGAAGGAGTTGATGCTCTCACACGTGATATTTGTTATCTCTCACAGGCAATTTCCTTCCTCACGCCGCTAGCAGTCATTTTTGTGGTGAAAATAATCCGTCGAACAGACAAGACCGAAATTAAAGAGGCTTTCTTAGGTAATGTATGTCATACTTCAAGGTGGAAAAATGTGTGATAGCTCTCAGAGACTGATTCCAAGTGTAGTCCAAGCCTTGAAGAAAACCTGTCTCTGTTACAGTCCATGATATTATAGCAGTTTTCAGTGCAGTTTCAAGGCGCCTCACACAAGCCTTTGGGTTTATGTGTGTTTCCAGGTGTACAAATTCTGTGCCTTAATTCCACAATCTAGCCAGCAAGGGCTGGAATTTGATCAGCAAAGACAAGTCCATCTGAGAGACTGTTCAGATGTATATTTTTCTGTCACACCCAATCTGTTACTTACCTCTTATTTATACTTGCAGCTATTCTAAATTAAGGCTTTGACTGGAAAGTCCTGTGGGACTCAGCTGCTTAGTGTAGGAAATTACTCCTCTCATTGTTTTCTCTGATCTTCTCCTGGAATTTACTGTTACCCATTGCAAAATCCGTGCTCTTGGCTCAGGTTTTCTAATTAGAAGCTGTTGTCTCATCCTAAACTGCCAATGGAATTAGATGTGCACTTAATCCTGGACAGTGAGCAGTAGTGGCTGTGCTGTGGGTGAGGTTTATTTACAGTTGTAGGAGAAAATTCGAGCAGAGGACAATGGGGAGGGTGAGTCTTGAGCTGTTCCAGCTGATTTTGGCTGTGCCTGTCTCCTGAAATCTCAGTGACACATGCCCAGGTCCTTTTTGCAGAGATATTGCCACGGACCAATATTGATTAAAGCACTTTCACTGGCAAGGGATACTTTGAAGCACTAAGAACTGCAACTGTTTTTGTTGGCCTTATGTTTGAAATATGCGTAATTCTGAAATTCTGCTTTACTGGCTAATTCACACTTTAATTTATTGTCCCTTACATAGAAAGACTAAAGCAATACTCAGTCCTGCCTTAGCTGGATAGGATGTAACTGGCACTGTGTAACTGGAAATATTTTTGTAGACAAGGCTCCATTCCCATAGATTATTCTTCCTCTCACACAAGTGTGAAACGATCCTAGGTTTGTTTTGACTGCTGCCAGTCATTTGTTGTAAGTTCTGAAACGTCTTAGAGTGATACTTTACTGACAAGTCCATTCAGGAAATAACTCTTCATTCATAAAATGAATACAGTCAGTTCTGAGCCTCACTTTATGTTGTCTAAGAAGGAAAGGAACTTCAGGTCAGTTTCTCCATCACTTACTTTCACCTTTTTGTTCTAAAAAGACATTCTTTATTTTTTTCCTGCCATTCTGCCTTTGTTGTGATTCACTCTATGATGTCTAGGAGAAAAGTTTCCAGCTTCCCCAGTATTCCTCATGCTGCCCAGACTGAGGAAACACCAACCCTGATGTTCTGTTCAGTTTGTTTGTGCTGGGTTGGAAGAGACCTTTGTGGTTTATTTGTGTTCAAGGGCACTGTAGGATTCAGTAGCTGGTGATGTGAATGCTCACTGGGTGTGGTGGGCCTTGCTGAGATCTGGCACAGGATGTTCACAAAGATATTCACAAAGAATGTTCAGGGAGTACCCCAGAAGGGGGATTTCTTTAAGCATGACACATAGAAGAGAGAAAAGGTTAAAAGGGTGTGAAAATTCTTTGCCCCTCATGTAGCCATTAATACAAAGAAGGGGATTCAGTGCACCTAGAATAAGGAGGAGTTAATTTAGGTGCCTTTAAGCCTTCCCCTGGAAGTGCCTGATTCTCTCACTGACTGGATTATATGACTTCAGATGGGCAATATGAATCTTTCTTAAAGGAAACAACAGCAGAGCAAATAGAATTTTTGTTACCATCCTACATTCACACTGTCATTTGATGCCTGGATTGCCACTGTAAGGAATTTACAACAGTGAAGGCACAGCTCAGTCAGGTGTACAACGAGCAATCAAGACAAAGCTCAACAAAAAGACTAAATTTTACTGCCTGTCTTCAAAAGCAGATACGTCTTTTAAAAAGGAGAGTGTAGTGCTGTGGCATTGCTGACCATCTGCATTTGACTTTGTGGAAAATTTCCCCATGCAATTTCCATAAAAAACTGAGACAAAACAATGGAGGGGGAAAACAGAGCACGGGACTGAGTGGTCACAGTGAACACAGGTGCTGAAAGAGGAAGACTTTTTTTAACAGTGTGGGTGTCTCTAGGATTGACTCATTCTTTTATTTTTGCTGGCAGCTATTGTTATATTCTGAGAAAACCCTTAGTTTTGCTTTGAGGAAGGTCCCACTTTTTTTTTTTTTTTAAACTTTAAAAAATAGGTCCTATAACACATTTTTATGATCTGTAATATCCTCAGGCAAAAGTTTTATGGAGACAGGATGAGTGCTGCTGAAGTGCAGCATCTGGGGCAGCAGCCCAAGGAGAAAATGGCTCATATGGCTGTAATATCAAAGTTATATTACTGTAAATGTTCTGCTGGAAATCAGACATTTGCCTGAGAATTTTTTTTTCTGATGGGAAATAAAATTCATTGGCTCCTGTTTTGCAACAGGGAGCTACGGTGTGGACTGCAAAATTAAATCAGATTTAATCTAAAATGTGTGTACGTGCAGGATCCAAGTGCCAGTGAAATCAAGGCCAAGATCTCCACAGGCTTGAGATGAGGTTCTTTGGAAAGTCCAGGGACTTGGCAAGCAAGCACAAATAGAAAAGATGATTAAGTCTTACCTAGTGTGACAGTTCCTGCTTATTCTCCAATTTTATTAGAAAAATTTGTTAATCATGGGAGCACATGTAAGGGGAAAACACTGAAATAATTTAATCAGAACATCCAAATCCTTTTGAAAGAGAAATAAAGAAAGTAATCTAATTCTAGTTTTAGCCAAGAGGCAATTCTTTAGCCTGGAAGTGAAATGTTTAATTGCACCACACACACAAACACACATATATATATATATATACACACATGTATATACACATATATATGTCTTACATATTGTCTATACAGGAATTCTGCTTGACCCAAAGAGCACGAGAGTTTAATCTGGTAAATTACAAAACTAAAAACTTTCAAACCCACCCCCTTTCTCTAAGTTTTCCCATTTGTTGACTTACACCTGTGCAAATGGCATGGCAAGAAAACTGGCTTTGTGCAGGGAAATAAGAACAAAGTAAATCATGATTATTACGATGCTCTGAGGTCTGTACTTAGTCTGGCTAATAAGATAAACAGTGGGCTGAAAAAAATATCATTTAGTTTTCAGTCCAGTAAAGGTTTAAATCTGTAAATCAGATGCTGTAATGCTGCAATTGATTGCTTGGTATTTAGGTTATTGTTGTTCTGTTTGTTCTTTCTGTTTTGTAGCTGTCTCCTTGGCTCTAGCTCTGAACGGTGTCTGCACAAATACTATTAAATTAATAGTGGGAAGGTAAGTCCTGTCATGTTATAAATGATGGGTTGAGCTGCTGGGAGGAATGGAGACAGAGTGACAACTACAACACATCTCAATAAATAGAGAGCTGCCACTGCAGAGCACGTGGAGCCTGGTGCAGGTGTCAGACAGCTCCATTATGTGACATCCCACTGTGCCAGGAATCCTTCCCCCTGTGCTGGGCTGTGTGTTTGACTGGCTGGCAGATCCAGACAAGCGAGGGGCTGGAAAGGAATGGTGGGAGCTGAAATCAGTTCATTAAATTGGCAACACGGGAGGGAGGAGTCGCAGCGTGTGGGAGTTTAGGAGCCAGGACCCCTTGTCTGATTAAACAGGAATCAGCTGAGGCTCTGTGTAACCCAGTGCCTGCATTTTGTGAGAAGCATATTCCATTTCCAGGTGACACCAACATCCATGGCACAACAAACCTGGGAGCCAAGCAGTAAATGGATTTCTGGGTAGAGCATTTCTTTAGGGAAGCAGAATTTTGAATGAAAGGCTCAGAAAAATATAGCAAACAAAACTCCCAGGAAAAGACTTTTTTAGGTACTTTTCGTTTATCAAAATATTGAATAATTTCAGCTGAAAAATACACATTTGACTTGAATTCATCCACCATTCAACAGAGTCCAGTGCTGCTTTTGTTGTTGGGATGTTTTGGAGCATTGAGGGAGCAGTATTGGTGTTTGGTTTCTGGTGAACCCTCTCTGCTGCAGTGCTGATGCCCTGACAGCAATGGCACTTGGCACTTTTACTTGAAGGGTGCTTTTAAAATCATTAAAAATACACCCTCTTCTTTAGACAGGAATAAGCTCATTTTTCCTGCACTCCAAGCCAAGTATTGTGCTGTCAGCTTGCCTGTGAATCTGTGATCATTCATTTTTCTTCTCCACGTCGTTTATTAGCTCAGGATCAGCATGACACCAGTCAAATCTACAGGCCCAGCTCACAGCAGGGTCAGAAGAAACTCAGAGGTTTGCTCAGGGTCAGCATCAAGGCTGGCTTTAGATTTTGGGGGTTGTTTTGAGAATGTTCTGAGCCGGGTGTTTTAGAAAGGCCTGTGGAATTTGGGGGTCATTACACTTTGCTCTGTGCAAGGTGGATCACTCTAAGAAAGAGTAACCTGCATGTGTGTAATGGGCAGTAAATGTATTAATCACTCTGAGGTTTATTTGTTACTACAGCTTTTGTATTTTTACTGTCCATGGTGTTTTTTGTAGACCGCGTCCCGATTTCTTTTACCGCTGCTTTCCAGATGGAGTGATGAACTCTGAAATGCACTGCACAGGTGATCCGGACCTGGTCTCTGAAGGCAGGAAAAGCTTTCCAAGCATCCACTCTTCCTGTAAGTTCATTTAAACACAATTTGTAAAAAGCTGTCCTTTCTGTGGTTTGGGGTTGATCTTTTTCTGCTGGATCGTGAACCTGATTTTTGCTGGAGGAGCCTGAATTTCTGACTTTCAGAAAGTCAGAAATTTCCTTCTGGAAGTTGTGAGCCTGTGACCCTTCCTTATCTTGGCAACCACCCGAGTTCATTGAGAGTCCTAGCAGGGCTGTCAGTAGAGTGAAGCATATTCAATGTTAGAGAGCACTGTGATTTTGGGGGGCATCTGTTCCCCAGTGCAGACCTTTGTCTATATAGCAAATATTTATTTTGCTATAATCCATGGAAGCATTTAAGTAAGACAGTAAAATCACTCTTCTTTTGGCTTTGAGGTGGTCTGCAATCTAGGTCTCATGGTTTGATCAGATACTCCCAGCTTGTGCTGGATCCTGACAGATGTTTAGGTGGCTTTTTGAGCATTCATCTATCTGATGTAATTAGTTTTACTAATTTAGATGTTTGTAAAGGTTCCTTTCTCTGTCTTGAGGAAATGACTTCTAATGTGTTTTATGTCGTGTCTAATAAAATATCTTTTCATCTGTAAAATAATTTGATTACTGTGAGCTTTTTTTGGTTTTTTTGGCCAGTAATGTTTGCTGCCTTTAGCTGTTCTGTTTCTAAGAACTGACGATTGAGAACCACTAAGTCGTATCTATGGAATTATTTTGAAAGTAGTAACTTCAAATTGCCCAATTGTGCAGAAGCATATATTGCAAACAACTTGGGTGATGAGATGAATGAAACTGTGAGCTGGTTTTGCTCTTTCTTTCTTGTTTGAGTCCCAGAAATGCATAAGAGAGGAGTAGATATTTGTGGATATGATAAAAGCTTTAGTTCTTAGCCACTGGGGCAGCCAGAGAAGGAGTCCTGGTGTTTTCCTTTACCTGACACTGGTTGTACAAGCACTGGGTTGTGGTGCTGCAGCTCACACCAAGTTTATTGGAGCAGAATGATGTCCCAGAGTATTTAGATCAAAATTATGAGAGCAGCTTTCTCTATCACTGACTAAGATTAGTGTGTGGCTCAGCTGACTGCATTTCCCACTACAAAGCCTTTTATTAAAATGTGATAAGAATGAGGAGATATTATATAGTCAGTAATTTTTATCAGTTGGTAAGTATATGTTAGAGTGAGGCAATTCTGCAGCTGCTTGAACTGCTCAGCTGTTTGAAGCCTGATGTTATAATATCTAAGTCTCTGAAAAGCCTTAAAAATCCATACATATTTTAGTCTCATAATGGAGAAGGAAAGCATTTAATTTGACAATCATAGGATGCTAACCCTTACTACTTCTCTGCAGCAAAATTATTTCGATAACCAGAATTGTCAGTTTTATCAAGGATAGTTTATAGTTGTGATCATGAATTTAGTTTCTTGCTATTACTTCATTCCCAGTAGAATAAAGAGTGAAAAACAAAAAAAGCATTATGGGAAGCTCACCATTATACTGCTTTCTTACACCTATGAAGCAGTGAGGATGTTTGGGTTTTAATAATTCATATTTGTAAATAGTGCTATAATTCTCCATTTTCTTAGCTCAGTTTTAAAAACTGTCCTTCCTGTCTTCTTAACCTGTAGGTGTTTGCAGACTTTCCTTCCATAATCTCAGTCCAAAATTTTTTCTTGGCACCTTTCTCCCTTCCTTCAGCACAAGATTGTTACGAGGTAAAGTGAAGGAGTTCCACTCTTCAAATTTCTGTCACCCCTTCTCTGTGTGACGTGAAATTCATGAAACAGCACCAAAAAGGGTTTTTCTTTTTGTTTCTGTTAGTGTTTGTGAGATTTTTGTTTCTATTTTCATGACTGCAGAAATGTAATTGGGGGGAGATGAAAGTTAACATAATTATAGAACCTCTTCTGGTATGGTTGTTACAAGTAGCCTACTACAGTTTGGTGTTTCCTACTCCACTGGAACCCATGAGGAAAATAAATCACAAGTAAAAGCTGCTGTAAAGCAGCTCATAAAGAGGGGTTAGATTCTTCAGTCGAGAGCCATTTTCATCTTCAAAGCAGTTTTTCTTAAGGCATTTCTAGGCTAGGCTGTCAATCACAGGCTTTGTTATCCCAGAATCTAAAACCTCATCCATGCAAGACGAGGTTTTCAACAAGGAATTCTGTGGTGCTGTAAGGATTTAATGCAGGGATGTGTATCAAGAGTGACAGCCCTGGCACTCCCAGATGGCCTGGCCTTGTTTACCCCACAAAAATGTTGTGAACCACCTGTTACCACTCTCAGAGCCAACTTGTGTCCTGAAGGAGAGTTCTCCTTTTTGGAGCACAGGTGATTTTCTTGCCTTCACCTCCCTGGGCCAAGGAGTGCGTGTCATACAAAGAAGAAAAATGCGTGGAGCACAGAAAAGAGTGAAAAACAAAAGAGTGACTTGCATGTTCCACTGGATCAAAGAAATCTCTGGATCTTCTGGATTGTTTGGAGCCCGTTTTGCTTCTTTTCCTGTGTACTGCCAGTATAAGCTGTGTGAGGAAATGGACATTTTTGTGTGTAGGGAGCCAAGACTCCTGCCTGTGTCCAGCAGCTCAGAGGTGTTCCTGAGCCACACAGATGTTGCTATTCTGACACCCAAAATAACTCCAAAATATAGATTTGTTTTGACCATATTTAGTATTTCTATGGCTTTATAATCCACTGGCAATTTTATGCTACTTTAAAGCTACCACTTGTGACAATACCAAGCAGCTTCTCCATGCCCATACTTCATCAAAAGAGTGATGTTCATGAAGATCATAAATGCAGCATTTCTTCCTGCCTGTGCCCTTCCCATGTGCCTTCTGAAGAGTTTTCTTGCAGAGAGCCTTTGGGCAGCCTGCCTTGGAGAGACCTCCTGGCATCCCCTCCTCTCCAGATGGATTTTTCTCTCCTTGCAATGAGGTGGAAACAGTGGTAGCAAGCAACAGATCAAAAATGAGCAACCAAATGGATGGACAGACAGAATGATTGAGTGTATGCAGTGGAACAAACAGAACAAATGGTGCAGAAATCAGTAGAAACCTTTTATTGGTAATGATTGCCCAGCACAGCAGTTGATGAAAAATGCGATGTGTGGATAAAGAGCATTTACTCTTAACTGAATGCAACACATGGAAGAGGAAAACTGAGGATAATGAACACAAAACAGTTAATTGGATGAGCCACGTGCACAACTGGGACCTGAAAAGATCACTGAATTTGCAGGCATGCATTATACTAATGGGATGGATAGAAAGCTTTTCTAATTGATTCCTTCCTTTTTATCTCATGTCTGATATAATTTTGAAATTTGTGTCAGGCTGACAAGATCTCTCCACAAACAAAATACGAACTTACGAGTCCTGGAGGGTTATTTATCTAAAAATCAATGTGCATGGGAAATAAATGCTTGTAATTCCAGGTTTGCATCCAGTGGAACAATTCCAGGTAGGCCAGATATTCAGTAATTAAAAATGGAAAAGAAATCAGTGGGGTTCATCTAATTAACAGTTCCTTGTTACTTTGAGCAGGTTTATGCATTTGCCAGCTCAAGGAAGATTTCACCATGTGCCACTCTTTATACAGGCTACAAGCAGTGAGCATTTGATTGTCTGGTATTTGTGTGGACAGGAAGATCCGAGTTTATTTTGGTAACAGAATTTAGAATTTTTATTATTACCGTGTGGTCATGAGGGAGAATGTCAGCTTTCTAGTCCCTATTTTAGTCTTAAATGGCAATTAGCTATAATTGGTTATAATCACTATAATTGGGTAAATATCTTTGTTTGGAGAATACAACTAATCTTTTTCAGGGAACATGTTCAGCCTAGAAGCCACCAGGCTTTTTTCATGCTCGAGGAAGACTAATTCTTCTTGTAAGCAGAGGACCATATGTCAAGAACATGTTTAATTAAGGTGACAGGAATACTGAGCATGTTTTCCATATAAGAGCTCACATTTCTGGAAGCACGTAGGGTTCGTGAGTTGCAGATTAAAATTGTTGTAATGCCCTGGGACTTCTAAAGAGTTCTCAGAGGAGAGCAGAAGAATATGAGCAGTAAATTACCTGTGATGTTGCCACATCACCAGACAAGTGCCTGTAAGGAGCAGGGAACCAAAGAGGCAAATTCTCTTCTCACTTTATGTCCTGGTAATGGCACAAATATAAACTGGTTCTACCAAATTTTATGAGTTGGGTTTTGTCCACATCTTCTCCCAGTTGCTGTCTGAAATGAATTCTGGCTTAAAATATGAATCCAGATTGTCTTTCCAAGTTGGTGATACCAAGTTTTGGATACAGAGCTCTAAATCAAAGGAATAAATACCTGGTCCATGGTGTTTTAACTGAATCCTTCACCCAGATTTCACATGTAAAAATGAGGACAGGCCACCAACAGAAAGCAAAAAATCATGCTGCAAAAGTAGTATGTGTTTATGCTAACATAGTTTAATGAATGAGTCTTGGCATTGCCAAAACCACGACATGGTTACATCTTAAATGTTCATGTTCATATCTTGTTATCAGAACAGTAAATAGCAAATCAGCAATACAGGCTTGCTTCAAATATTGTTCAGCAAAATAGGCTGTTTAGCTTAAAAGAAAAAAAAATCCTAGGCAGGGAGGTATCCCATATGCTGCTGTGATTGTAGTAATGGAGTCCTTGTACAAGCAAGAATGGGTAAATAATAGTAACACAACGCAATTTATTTAGAAACACCAAAAATCCTGTGTGAATTTAATGCCAGATTCTTGACCCTGTTTGCTTTCTTAGGGGAAGTGATTAATTCTTCATGATATAACTCCCTTTAGGCTCTTATTCTGCTCAAAACATTTGCAAGCAGATTGCAGTTGCCAGTTTTGGCTTCAGCTTTATTTAGGGACTATTTTTAAATGTGGTATTTCTGAATTGGCCAGAATTATTGAAGCTGTGTTTTTCAGCTAAGGAATTCGATTAGAGGAAGTTGCATAAACTGGTTTTGGTACTGAAGGAAAAATAGTGGCTTGGTGAGAGGTTAATTTAAGCTCCTTGGAGTTTGCTGAGTGTTGGTGGTCAGGGGGAGACTGAGCCCATCTTGGCCATGAATACCCAAACCAACACCTTGAAACTGATGTGTCTGCTGGGAAAAAATGAGTAATCACTTGCTAGTCTGGTTTGTATCAGCTTATAGTTTGATTCACAGAACTTCCAGGATAAAGGTGCCTCTGGAAATTGTGCAGTTCCTGCCACTACTCAAAGCAGGGTCAGGGAGAGGAGGTGCCAGAGGACGATTTCCAGTGGAGTTTTGATTTAATATGAAGATTCCACAACCTATCTCACAAGGAAACATGGTCTACTACCTTACTACTCTCACACTGAAAATGTTTCTTATATTTAAATGCAATTTCCTGTTCTTGAATTGGTGCCAATTGTCTCTTCCCCTTGTACTGGCTACCAGCCAGAGGAGATGGGATGTGCTTCCCCCAGTACAGGAATTTGCATTTCCCTGTGTTGGACTTCAGGAGATTCCTGCTGGCTATTGATCCCTGAGAGAAAGATCCCATCAACTGACTGGATGCCAAACTCACTAAAAATTAATCACTTTAACATAGTGACTGCAAAGATAATTGAGATAATTGAACTTACAATTTCACGTTGGATTGGATGCATTTATGGGAATAAAATCAATTAAAAATTAACATATGCTGTATAAAATTGCTGTATCAGCAGCAAAACAAATAAAACACTCATGTGGTTTCTATTTTTGTAGCTGCAATTTAGTTACTTAAATTAGTTTAAAAAGTCGACTTTTGGCTAAATTGTGTTATTGATTTTTTTTTTTTGATAAAATTCTTGATTGAGTCTAGAGATTCCTTTTTGCAAGGAAAAAATTAGAGTTTTGAAGAAATGATTTTGTGACAGCATCCCAATTTTATATTTACAGAATGAATATTAACATAGAGCTGGCGAGAGCTTTCATTTCATGTGTGGGTGTTTTTGTTTTTCTTCTTTTTATTATATTGAGGTTTGTAGAGATTACTGTTGAAAATCGCTGAAGAAATCAGAGAATTTAATCAGAAATCTGAAATGAAGAATGCAATCAGAGGCTGTGGGGACTAAAACAGTGAATTGTGTTGTTGTATGTTTTTTAATTACCTCTTTGATGAATGAAGGTGTCTTGATATGTTTGAGAAAACAATGGCTCTTTAGAAGTGAAGAAGAAATCTATTTTCTTTGCCTTTTGAGCTATAGTTTACCTCACAGACAAAATGGTAAATATGTAAAAAGGTGAAGTTAAAAAAAGTGAGCTGCAAGTGTAAGTAAATCTCTGATCTCAGCTCCAATAAACCAGTTTTCCCAGCAGCTACTGCTGTTTCTTATATTATTATATCTGTTCAGTTTGCTTTCATCTGTTCAGGGCAGGGGCTTAATTACCTTTCAGTCTAATTCTTCCTTTCTTCTCGCCTAACTTTAGCTTTTTAGGCAAAATTTGTAAGCTAAGGTTGAGGTAAATGCTTGGTTTCACAGCCGGCAGAAGACTTTGCTGTGATGCTTTAAACTTCAGATGTATCTAAAGTAAAGACCATTGTTCTTCTGCCTGACCTTTTCAGTTAGAAGGACTTTGAGTCACACCAGAGATCTAAAGATCAATTTCCATCTGTGAACTGTAGTGACAGCTCTTCTCTGGAGTGGAAGGGTCAGAAAGCACAAGTCTGGTTTGAAAAGGGAAGGCTGTTAGCTCAGAGCAGGCTGGCACTTCACTTTCTGACCATCTTTAAGGAAGAAATCTCCCTACTGTATTGGCAAATATTAAGATTCCTTGAAACTCCCACTGCAGCACATGGTGTGGTCTTCCAGCCCATGGTAAGAATAATCAGAATATGTGTGAGGGTGTTCTACCTATACCAGAGCTGCTTGGAAGTAAACCCAACCTTTCTGTTTCTGTGAGGGCTTTAAAACTCCACAGAGCACCCACTTCTATAAGCTGGGGTGGGTCTTTTCCACCCTAGAGGAATTAGTTGTGATCAGTCTCCAAATCCCACTTGCACACCCAAACCCCCTTTGAGCAGCAAAAGGGATAGCCCTGACTCACACAAGCTCGTGTTCTTCTAATGCAAATAACTCTGAGTCAATCCAGAATTATTTCATTAAAACCAGGAGTACCAACAACAATTCTGCTATAAGCAGAAGAAAAATAGCTCAATAAAACCCTTGAAAGTGAATGATGAAGTTAAAATGCCAGGCACCTTCCTTTAGAGGTGGCTGACTGATTTATCAAAAGGCAGAAATCTCACTCATAACATTTTCTGAAAACATTAATTTAGGTCTCTTGAAAGCAAGGGGATATTAAAAGGCTCTTGAGATGAAAGCTATGAGATAAATGCAGGAAATCAAGTATATTATTTATGCTAGAAAGGGAAAAAAAAGCACCTGCAGAAAGCCTCATTTGGATTTTCCTAATGCTGTCAGTTTTACATAGAAAGCACGAGCTATGGCAGGTAAATGAATGGTAATTTTTCCCCCCTTCCTCCTGCAGAAGACTGAACAAATAATGACATCAGTGTTTTCTCAAAAAACCCCTTTATGCCAAATATTTATGCCAAATATTTTAAAAACTAATACTGCTTTGTAGAAATTGACTGATTTGTCTGGTAGTTTTCTCTTGAGACTTTCAATTTTTCTTTTTTTCAATCTGAACTGTGTGGTTAGAAGTCTCTCAGTCTGGTTCCTACATTTTGTTTAAGCAACTAGAAACTTTTGGAGAATTATTATGTTGGGGGGTTCTGATCATGCTGGAAGGCAATGCAAGTTGGATTTGTGGATGAAATAGCATGGGAAGAATTTTTAAAAAAACACTTGCAGAGGAGGCGGGGGGAAGGAAGAAATCTCTGGATGTTTTTACTGGGTGAATTAATTAGAAAATAAAAATCAGAATGATTGACCCAATGTTTATGCTATCACAGCATTTCCACAGACACTTGGGACTAAACATGATTTCATATGACTGCTGAGTGGTATTAAATCTTATTTAACAATATTTAAATATTTAGTGAAATATTTAAAGCATCACTTGCTCAGTCATGCAAGAAGTTCTCTATTATATGATGAACTATTTTATTCTCCAGTTTATTAGCCTGTCTTTGCTGGTCTCCTCACCCTGGGATCCAGTGACAGGACACGTGGGAGGGATTCAAAGCTGTGCCAGGGGAGGTTCAGGCTCAGTGTTAGAAGAATTAATTGCTTTGCCAAGAGGGTGGTCAAACACTGGAAGAGGCTCCCCAGAGAGGTGGGCAGGGTTTCCCAAGCCTGTCACTGTTTAAGAGGCATTTGGACACTGCCCTTAATAATTTGCTTTAGCCTTTGGTCAGCCCTGCAGAGGTCAGGCAGTTGGACAGATGACAATTGTTGGACCCTTCCAGCTGAAATATTCTGTTATTTTCTGTTCTGTGGCCCATCTTCCCTGCTCTGTCTTCCTTCATTACCTGCTTGAAATCTGTGAGTTTGTGTGGATGAACACAGGAAGATCCTGTCAAAAAGCATTGAACCACTAGTTGATGAAAATTTAAAAAAGTCAATAGGTAATGGTTAAAAGATACTTAAGCTGTCAAAGAATAGGATATGATATCACTTCCTGGTAGTGCTTAGTATGGCAAGGAGGCTGGGATCCCAATGAAAAATATCACTGCATGCAGAGAATACCTCCTGCAGCAGGGCAGGTGATGGGCAGGAGTTAAATATGTTGAGCAGGAGAATAATCTGGATGTGAATATTCACGGATCTGGCCTTGATCCTGTGTATTGTTCTACAGTATTCCTTGGAAATGTGAATTTACCTCTGACAGTTACAGTCCTGATAACTGATTCTGCATTTACTTGGTCATGTCCCATTCCTCCCAGCTGAACTCTGCTTATTTGGGCAGAAAACATTGCCAGGATTACTCCTAAATCAGGTTTCTGCCTGGTCCCCTCCTCGGTTTTGGGAGAAGAAGAGAGAAATCTCTTGGCTTTTTTTGCATCTCTGAACCAGTTCTAAATTCTGTGGCAGCAGACTGGGTGTGAATTCTCTTTTTGGGCAGGCAGAGACCCCACAAGAGCTCTCAGAACATCCCAGCACCTCTGCTGGTGACTGGCTGGTTATTGATATTTTATTGTCTCTGTCTCTTGACAATTGCCTGCTCCACTCAGTGTTTGTCACTGTACAGAGCATGACTGTTGTATTATCCCCCAGGAGCTGCCTCTCTGGTGATATTAAAGCTGATTATATAATTTATGCTCGCAGCAGACTTGCCTGATGAAGCACTAATTAAATGAATGTAACATTTCTGGTGTTTCTTGCTGTGCCACTACAAAGAAAAAAGGTGACTGGGAAATATTGTCATTGGAGTGAAAGGATATGTAGCTTCTCCTCCCCTTTTCCACTAAATAATTAAAATTGGTCAGTTGTAAGAACGAAAATATTTTTTCATGTTAAAAGACATCCATTTATTTGAAAAATTAAAGTGATTTATGTGCTTCAGAGTGAAGAAATTATTGAATTTCAATAGAAATGTTTGTGTTATCTGTGATAATTTTTATGAAATATTACCTCAGTACTTGTAATTATAGTGGGGTATCTAAATTTGAACTGTTAATTATCTTTAGCTAGCAATTTCATGGAGAATAATCATATTTCCTTCACTTGAAAATGAACATTTTAAGTAACAAATGAGCTACAAGCCACAGGTTTTTGGCAGTAATTGCTGCTACTCCCCTATTTTCAAGATAAATCTCTTAATTAACAGCTGTATGGCACTGTCTCACTGAAATATTTCATCCTTTTATAAAAGAATCCAGGGAAATATGAAATGGATTTCTTAGATACGCAAGGGAAAAAAAACCCCATCCTGTGGGGTTTATTGGCTTCTTAATTCAAACTTCAAGTATGCTCAGGAATGGTTATGTTTAATGCTTCTGCCTCTTCTCTGACATAATTACCTGTGAATACTCAACAACAAGGGTTGTTGGAATTCATGAGGGGCTTGTGAAATGAACTCCTTAAAGTTGAGTTTTCCAGCCTTGATAATAAATCAACTCTTTCAAGTCTGTCTGAGCTTCAGACTACGTGTATGTCTCAAGCAGGCCTGCAAAAGGCTTTCCCTTTTTTCCTGAATTAAAAAAAAAAAAGTGGGTTTTTAATACATGGATCCTGGCAGTGTAAAACAGTGGTTCTTCCTCTCTGGCACTTATCCCACCTGGCCAACACATTTTATGCATTTGTTTTACACTGTAGGATGTAGGATCACTGGAGGGTTTGGGTTGAAAGGGACCTTAAAGATCACCCAGTTCCACCCCCTTCCATGGGCAGGGACACTCCCACTAGACCAGGAGCCTTCTCTTCTCCATGCTGAACAACTCAGTTATTTAGCACTTTTAAAAATTATATTTTCTCCATTTTCTTTGCACAATTAAAGGTATTAATCCCAAATCTACTGCATACTCCAGAACACAGAGCAACTCTAGTTTTGCTCTCTTCAGATAGCAAAATTCATTCTAGATTGAATTGGAAATGAAGATGCCCAACTTGGCAGTCGCTGTTTTTCTCAAGAGAGTTATTTAAAAGTCTCTCTCGAGGGAGTTTTTGGCAAGTTTGGAGCCCACTGGACTCAGTGACAGTACAATGTTGCTGTGCAGCCACTTTCTCCTTGGTGTCCTGGTTCACTTGGGGTTGAAAAAGGCTCCAAGTCATTTGTCTTCCCCCTGTTCAAACTCTACTTCTCTACACAAAACCCCAGTGAAAAGCTCCTCTTGCAGGTGGTGGATAGGTCAGGCTTTGCTGCTTTGCATTTTGCAGTGCTGCAGAACAAATAACATTTTCCTGTTCCTGCTGTGTCTCACACCATGGAAAGAGAAGAACAGATCTGTTCCTGCTCAGGCTTGGCACAGCCCTAGATTCTTTTTGAAGTGTTTATGGGGATTATTTGCTGAACTAAAACTGGTGGAATCCAGTAAACTCCTCAACACTGCTGACCATGAGCTTGACAGAAGTGTTCTGATCCTCCAGTGCAAAAAATGTCCATCCATGGAGGCACTCTTCAGCCTTTCTCCTAACTGTATTTTCTGTGCTAATCTGTGTGCCTGGGCCAGTTTCCTTCAGACAAGTTTTAAATGAGGTGCACACCCCTGAATGAGGGATGCAAACACTCGGCAGGGTGAGTGGAATGACAAGAGGCTGCAGGATGTGATCCTTGGCCAGGATGAGGGCACGTGCCTGGCAAAGCAGGAAACAAGAAGTTACCCTGATCCCAGTGGGTGGGCACCCACTGGTATAAGNATATATAATATATTCTCTTATAGATATAATTATTAATTATTATAATTAAATATTAACTATTATAAATAATTATATAATGTAGAATATATTTTATATATATATAACAATATATTATTATTATGTATTATACCCACTGGTATAACATACCCACTGGTATCTTCCAGTGTTGAACTGGAAAAGAAAAAATTGCTTTTAGTAGTGATTATTTGTTGTTAGATATCTCGTAAATGCCCACATGGCCGTAATTTGTGTTGGAGCTGGAGCAGCAGTGATCTAAAGCTTGTGCCGAGATGCTGGGTTTAAAAAGAGAAATTATTAAAAGTAATTCCAGAATCTGAGCTGGTTTAATCTTCCCTTTATTGTGTTCTCAGAGAAGGGGAAGGTTTCTATCCACAGAAATGGAAAAGTAGGCTGTGGAACAGGTTCACTTTTAGGACTTTTTGTAAAAGACATCATGAATTGAACAAATCAAAACTTAGTTCTCGTTTTTTGGTAGCAGTGAGATGCATCCTGAGGCCACTTTAGGTATTTCAGGTGAGATGAGGTATCTTGAAAGGTACATAAAAATACATGTCACCAAAAAAAACCCCCAAAAATTAATAAGAATTCACTGTGACAGTAGTGTAAAAACAATGTAATGACTAATACTCTTGCTTTTCAGATATTATAAGTCTATTTTTGTTCTAGCACATCTCTGTCTCCAACATCTCTTTTTTTATTTCCCAAGTTCCTGCATACATTTGTATTCTGTGATGTGCTTTTCATGTTGCTTCTGCTGAACTGTCTTTCTCTGTGAAAAGAAATTAATAAAGCTAAGCCAAAGTGAAGGTGATTGGCTGTCCCACTTGGAAAAAAAATAAAAATATTTTGTGATAATAAGCTCATAACGTTCTTTGGGAATTGTACTTCTATAAAATGCTCTTTGAATTGAATTTCAGCATTAAAATTTATGCACTCATTTGGTATCAAACTTTTTCCTTCAAGAAAGATAAATATTTCAGTCTTTGAACAGTGTGAAACTGAAAACATTCAGCAGTAGCCCTAACTGCTGGAATTCCTCAGTAGCCTGCTGAGCGATTCCAGAGACGAATAGTCTGTGTTTGCATTTGGGAAATAAACAATAATCACTGCAAGAATAAAAGCATTGCAGGTAAAAGATGGATCATTTTCTCTGATCCTGACAAGGGCCATTCCAATGGTTGTTCTGCAGTTTTGTAATTTGATGTCACTTAAGTAATTTGAGGGGTTTTTCTTCAGTTCAAAAACTGCTTAATGTAAAAAAGGCATTTATTGTGTGCTTAGCAAAGCATCCATTAAAACTTGAGAAGCTGAAGATCCTCCTGGGGTAGTTTAAATTTCAGAAAACACTCACTAAAGCAATTACATTTTTTAATGAATAATTTATTTGGGGTGCTTTAGATCAGATTCTTGTTTACAGTTCCTCACCTTATGCATTTCAACTTGGTAATTGGTTTGGTGTGTACAGACAGGTTTTTTAACTCACCTAAATCCCCTGTCTGGAGGGAATCAGGAGTCAGGATGGGATCTGTGGTGTCTCCAGGTGCTGCCATCCTCCTTATTTCTTCTGTGAACTCATTTTTTAAAGGAAAACATCATAAAAGCAAACTGAACAACTGAGTCTAACGTGGTTTTATTTATTCCAATAATGATATTGCATTTCAAAGCATTTTAACAAACAATGATAGAACCTGGGGCTTTTCTCAGGAGACTTTTTCCTGGGTTCGGCAACTTGTGGCATCAGGACTTTGATTGAGTTAGCTATACCAGTTGTTAAAAATATCTCATTTCCTCATTCCTTTCTCCACTTACAACATTTAAAATCAATTCAATATTCGTGGCTGGAATTTGTATCAACATGTTTCTTGTGTTAACATTGTTTTAAACTAAATCAGACTGATTTTCTTATTTTCATTTACATCAATGTCTCCAAAAAGGGCTGGTTGGTGTTTTATGTTGCTTTTCCCTTCTTTATATAAAGAGAGTTGGATTTATTTTCTGGAAGAAGGCATTTTAGAAGTGTTTTTGTATAGCTTTGCTGAATCTTTGGGGTCTGTCTTCTCAGTAATTTTTGCTGGGACAGTAGGCAGGCTGTAACCCTTCAGGGCATGTGATGTGTTTATTTGCATTTCCTTCGTGATGCAGTGATTTATTGTCTCCAGCTGGTGCAGGAAAAAGTGCTCAAATATATTCTACTGATGGACCAATTCTTCAGTGCAAATATCACCTTTAGGCCCAGGACTCTTGAAGAGTGAATTGTTTCTCTTAATGTTCCTGATGACATCTTCAAAATAGAGCCATCAAGCAAAGTTGCCCACATGGAGTGCACAGCAATTGAGTTGTCTTGAGTTCTGCAGTTACTTTTATAATGGATATCCCACATCCCAGAGCATTTTGCTGTTAATTCCCTGGGTTTTGCTGCTGACTCTGCGTGCTCTGGGACTGTTGGGTCAAGCAGCTCTTTCTGGATGTGCTCACTCCAGGGTGAGGGGAGTCTGAAATTCTGCAGTGTAAGGCTCCTCTGCACAATGTTAGCTCCACAGCCACGAGCTGGAGTGTTATATATTACTTTTCCCTCTTTTATTAGGTGTGGGTTCCCCTACAGGAGTGTTTATGAGTCTCTTCTTTCTGCCTTTTAGTTTAGAGGAACACATCAACCACCTAAGGCAAGATCTGCCTTTGTGTTTAGTACAGGTATAGATCCTGCTGAAATTCCACGTTCTTCCACGAGCACCTCCTTCTGGAAATGTGGCAGACCCTGTGGGCAGACCCCCAAATTCAGGGGAAATAGTCTTTTTAAAATATCACCAGATTTTCTCTAAAGCCCTTTTAGCTAAATCTGCTGCTGCTGTGCACACACTGACAGCTGCTGGTAAAATTGCCTGGTAAATGGTAGTACTGCTGAATATCACTCTGTGGGAACTGAACACCTACTTTGGAGTTTGGGCAATATTCCTTTAAGCCCTCTGAATTGCTGGGCATTGCAGATTGCCTGAAAATGAAACCACAAAGCAATTGATTCTTCTGCCTGAGAATACTGTCTTCAGATTTCAGTTCACCTAAAAAATAATAACCTGAGATGAAAAATAGAAATATGAAGACAAATACATTTTTGGAGAGGAAGTATTTGAAAGTTTTTGCTTCAGGATTGCATTTGATTTTGCATATCCAAGACAGATTTCATTTTGATCACTCCATTTACTCAGCTGGAAGATGAAATGATGCAAACAAGTCCCTTGTCCAGTGTCTCTCTGGAAGGTGAAGAACTCCAACAGGAAAGTGCAGAAATTTAGTGCCTGAGTTCTCTTGTCACTGCCAGTTGTGCATGTTCTATAGAATCTGGGTAATGGAACCTAAAAATCTCATTTAAATGTAATTCAATTACAGTGCAAACTGTCTGAATCCTTTCCAGCTTTGAACCTTAACGTTTTAGAATAGATCTAAAATCAAGAAAGACGTGCTGAAGGTTGAAGCATGAAAAAGATTTTGTGACTCAAGTTTAAAATTTGCTTAAATGTTTAATTTAGTGTCTGATGTCTCCCCTAGAGGAAAAAGGTAAATTGCTGAAGGAAAAAACAATTAAATTTCTATGGTATAGGTGAATGTCTGGAGGCAACACAGTGTTTGCAGACATGTCAGATTATGTGGAAGCTGAGTATATATATTAGAAATCTATCAATTTGCTTCTGAGTGTTCCCTTGCCTGGTTGCTTGCATTGCTCCATAGGTAACACCACTGCTGTGGAGAATATATGTATGTCACGGATCTTATGGGAGAGAATGTCTTTTCCCATTCACTTCCCCAAAAACGTGATTTTTTAAAAGTTTGTACGATCATGAATGCTTTAATAAAAAAAACCCCAACCAACCAACCAAACCAGTGCTAACGACAATTCACTGTAGTGATGTGTTTTGCTTTATCAGTTGCATTTTCAGGCCTGGGCTTCACCACCTTCTACCTGGCTGGGAAGCTGCACTGCTTCACGGAGAACGGCCGTGGGAAGAGCTGGAGGCTTTGTGCAGCAATTCTGCCTCTCTACTGTGCCATGATGATCGCCCTGTCACGGATGTGTGACTACAAACATCACTGGCAAGGTCAGACATGGAGGTGCCCCTTTTTCCTATTTTTTTTTCTTAGTTAGCCATGTATTTCTTTGATTATTTTTTTTTTTTTTTTTATTACATGGTGTGAGTTACAACACAATGGTGTGTTATAGATTTTCCTTGCTGGTGGATTGGTGCTGAGGTTTCCTAGCAAGGTTGAAATAGAGAGCACTGACCTTCAGAGCTTCAGGTCTCTGCCAAAGCATCCTCTCCTCCCTCACAGCAGGCACTTTTGGAGTGCAGGACCAGTCAGATCAGCTGCATCTGTCACTGTTATCTCAGAGTGCTTCAAAATTCAGGTGTGAGACGTAACTGATGCAGAAGGCTGTATTATTTATTAATTACACACTCACATTACTGAGCTACAGTTCAGAAAACCCTGACATCAATTATTTCTTTTATCATTTCTTGACCCTCTTGACCAACTTTGTCTCTTCCTTGCTTTACTCGTGTCTTCTACTAACTAAACCAGCCTGTAATTACTTTTCCCTATTTGTCCCAATATTCCTATGAGAAATACCAAGCACGGAATTTCTGGTGCTGTAGTGTAGGTCATCCTGGCTTTCTGTGGCATGGCTGGTGCAGTACTGCTGGCCTTGAAAATTAACTCCCCTCGAGGTCCCCACTGCTGCTTTCAATTACCTGGTTCATCCTGGTTTCCTGCTGTTTCCTGTTTCCAGCACTGTGCTGGGTTGACCCTGGCTGGACACCAGGTCTGACACTCCCCTCCTCAGCTGGATGGGTGAGAGAAAATGCAGTGAAAGGGTCATGAGTTCATAAGTTGAGGGAAAGATAAAAGCAGTTGCTGTCACGGTGCCTGGAGCACCTCCTGCCCTCCTTCCTCACTGACCTGGCTGTCAGCAGGACCCTTTCTCTCACATATTCTCACTCCTCTCTCCAGCTGCCACTGCAGTTGTCCAGATTTATTTTCCCATTTTTAAATCTGTTATCCCACATGTGCTCCCACGTCCCTGCTGGGCTCAGCCCTGGCCAGTGACAGGTCCATCCTGAAGCTGGCTGGTGTTGGCTCAGTTGGACATGGAGAATCCTATCAGATTCTCACAGAAGCCACCCCTGCAGCTCCCTCTGTCACCAAAACCTGTCCCCAAGTCCCAGTACAAAGTCACAGCGTTCTGTTGGTTCCTTTACATCAATTCCATTCAGTTTTTCCATTTCCATGCATTGCTCTGTCCCCCTGAGCACCTTCTCATCTCACCCAGCTCCCCAGAGCCAGGCTCAGCCGTGCTCCCTCTCACCCTGCTGTGCTCCTGCTCTTCTCCTGCAGCTCCTTGCTCACCAGCCATCAGCCTTGGCATGTTCTCTCAGGAGTCCCCTGGTTTCCAGCAGAGCCTTGTCTTGTTTCAGAACTCATTACTCTCCATTTCTCAGTGGCACTGGAGCTGGGGATAGCCTCCAGCAGGAAAATACTGAGCAGGAGGTGCTGCCACGCCAGACTGGCAGGAGGGGCAGAAAACACTTGACACTTGGCTGGCTTGAGCTCTCTGCTAAAGAGAGAAGGAAGAGTGTGAAAAAAATGTGGAGAGTAGAGGTTTACTCTCGAGTTTGGAACACGTGTTTGCAGCGTGTAGTCTCTCCTGCCAGCAGGAGGAATTATTTATGGACTGGAACGTGATCTGTGAGACAGGTTACGATGGGGTGGAGGAAAGCTGCACCCAGGGGGTTGTGACTCGGTTCATCACAGCTGCTCCTGTTCTGCCTTTGAATTTGAAGGAGATGGAGCTGCAAACTCTTGCCAAGAACAGTTCAGGCTGACATTATCCTGCAGGTGACCTCTGCTTTTCCCTGAGAGAGCTGTGCTCCCAAGGGAGGGACTTGTTCACTCTGCCCAGCACAGAACCTCCGGCCTCGGCTTTACGCTCAGCAGAGTCAGCTAATTGTGCTAAATGATTTATGGTGGCTTTGTGATGGAGCCTTAACTATGCTGTGGGACATGAAAAAGGACCACCAGTTTTGAGTCCAAGACTCAGCATAGTGCAGGTGAAAGATGGAGTGGAGTATCCCTGTATTAAAAATCCACTGAGTGTGCTCAGAACACTAATATTGTGAGAACTTTATGAGCTCCCTTCAGTTTGGCTGGAGAGAGTAATTTTCAAGGCCTTAGCATTGGTTTTGGTGTATATTATGATATTTTACTGTGAATCCTGAATTTCTGAATATATCAACTGCTTTTAAGTTCCTATGTCCCTGTATAGGCTTATAATTATGAAAATGTTAATTTTCTCATGGAAAGGGAAAATTGCGTATGGAAAAAAGTAAAGTTAAATACTCAGACTGAAAGAACATTCTTTTTCCTTTATGGATAAAGGAAAAAAAAAAAAGAAAAAAAAAGGAGAGTTATTTCTACCATGAAATCAAACAAAAGACAGAATTGTTTTTTTCCAAAAACAGGAGTTAAAATAGCTGCCTGAGTTTTTGTTATTACCTCCAGTTAAGCTCATTAAGCTAGAAATCTTTGGCATAAAACATGTAGGGAATTTGTGCTACTGTGGTGCCCAAGCTGAGGCCCAGAGTTGCATAATTTGTGTAAGGGTTTTAAAAGAAGTTATCTGGGCAAGTTTTCAGCAAGTCTTAAAATACCAGGGACTTATAGAGGACTGGCAAAAATATGGTGTTTCTCCATAATTAAAAATAGTAATCATAGGCTTGACCTGATTTTCAAGCAAAATAAAAAAGCAGCTGGGACAATATTCAGTCAACCACAGTTAAAGTAGGGTAATCTGAGAACTGCACCCTACGCAGGATTATAGAAAATAAATCTTGTCGCAATGACTAAGTTTTTTACAAGTTGACTGATGCTGTACAGTGAAATTCTTGCCCTCAGTACCTTTAATACCATTACAGTTTGATAGGGTCAGGCTGATGGAATCAGTCAGCTTCCAGTGTGGGTAGAATAAGCTTCTGTCTGCTTGCAAATACTGTCTGCACACAATCACCTTCTAAATTCTTGTTTGAGCCTCTGTTACATTAATTTGTGATAGATTCATTATGTCCTTTTGTGTGGAGGAAGAGAACATAGGATTAGAAGGCATCTCCTAGATCATTCCATGTAGTCCTGTTCCTCAACTGTGACTTAAAATCACATTTCTTAGATTTATCCACCTCAGTATTAAATTTTTCAGGTTTTCTTGCCCTAGCTATTCCTGATAAAAGGACTCTCATTCCCCTGATGATTACAAACCATCTATTACCCATTGAAAATTGAACCACAGCCCCTTTGTTCTAATATATATCAAACAACCCAACTAAGGCATTTAATCTGTATTTAAGGACTTCAGACAAAATTAATTTGTATTGATTTACCCTTCTTTGGCAGTAAACTCAATGATTCACCATTTTTATTACACTGTGGTTTCTTTGTAATTGAAAGAATGGAAACACTGGTATACACAGATGATATGGTGCTGAGTAAGTCTTGTTAAAATAAAATGTGTTGTCAGGTCATATTTTAACCAGTGCTTTTTGCCTCACTTCATTGTTCTTCATGTAAATCTGAGGCTTTCAAAGAGTGTGTATTTTCAGTGAAATTTTTCTCTTGTTGATTGTAAATGAAACACAAGAGCAGGTGAGTATTTTATAAGAGGCAGAACTAGAAAAAGAAGGAATCCTCTTAGTGTTCCATAGAAAACTTGAAATTGCCTGTGTGTGAGAGCTGCAAATATCTCATCCGATTGCCTTATTTTATCTTACTTTATTTTCCGGTAGGAGTGTGGGATAGTAAAAAGCATCAAAGAAAGATACTCAAAAGGTGTTAAATCAGTTAACAGGCATGCTTAGACCTTGACCTTTCAGGTGCTTTTGGTAAGAATTCATCCAGCTTGAAATTGTTCTTGGCAGTCTGCTTTTGTAAGTGGGAGAAGACCCTTGGGTTGCCAACCCACAAATGGTCAGCTGTGACCTGGAACAGGAGTGTTTGACACCCCATGGAGGCCATTCTATTCCCAGTGTTCACCTCCCAAAACACGGCCAACCATCCTAATTTTGGGTGTTCAAAATGCTGGAGATGTCCCCAGCAAAGGACTGATTTTATGTATCCCCTGTGATTGCGGTGTTTGGCTCCACATTCTTTAGGAAAATTCAAAATTCACATTTCCTGTGTGAAACACTGTCACATCAACCAAATGTCTTTTATTTGCAGTTGTCACTACTGGCTGCCCTTTCCATGGTAACATGCTTCTGGTTTTATTGCTTTTCTCCTCCAGATGCTTTCGTTGGAGGGATCATTGGCCTCATTTTTGCTTATATTTGCTACAGACAGCACTACCCTCCTTTGGGTAATACAGCCTGTCACAAATCTTACGTCAGCCTGCTGGATCAGAACTCAGTGAAGAAGGAAGAGAGACCTACAGCAGACAATGCCACTGGGCTGCCTCTGGAGGGAATAACTGAAGGTCCCGTATGACTCTGAGAAATGTGCAGAATGAACTTTTAGTCTTCTCACATTTCCTCCAAACTGGTCTCTTAACAGTGGTTCTTACTGCACATTCTTTCTTTTGTTTCTTTCCTTTTTATAAAGGGGAGTTAAATATTTTATTTCTAATGCCATGATACCATCATACTTTTGAAGTTAAATTTTCAGTTCATATTGCTGAATTATCTGTTTTCAGTCTACTGCAAACAGGTAGGACTACGTGAGGGAAGGGGAAAGAACTTTATTAAAAACAATCCCACGTGGAGAATGGATAAGAGACTAATTTTGAGATGTGGTTGAGGTTATAATAGATCTGGAAACAGATTTTCTGAAGTACTGAGTATCTTCTACCAAGTTCTGGTCATCTTCAGCACTCATTAATTTCATTGGGTGGTGACTACACTGAGCACTTTTCATCAGGTGTTCAACATCTGGAATTTGATAATTTAGGGCATCATCCTTATGTTTATTTTGCTGCCTTCTGACATTAACAAAAACCTCCACAGGCTGGTGGAACTTTGTATTAATTGTCAAGTTTTGCCAAGGTCATTCTGAGCTGCTAATGACTGAGCAGGCAAAAGGTGTGGATGGTGAAGTGCTGGTAGGAGTCAAGCCTCGTGCATTTGTAGTTCCACAGGATGATTCTCTTGTTCAAGAAATTCCATGCTGTTAAAATTACCAGATTAGAACAACAAATAATGTTCACGGGATGGATTAGAAACTTGGTCTCACATCATCAGCAATTTTTGAGAGCTCTTGCAGTATTTACCATCAAAACAGATCGAAATAAAAGAGCACCCATTGCATTTAACAAGCTGAAGTCTTTCAAGCAGATGTTTAAAAACCCCTAAAACTGGGAGGATAAAGAAACACGAAGTTTTCTGTGGATCTCGGTGTGCCATGTTCATTCCTGTGTAGTGACCCACTGCAGCCTTGGTGATCTAAGGAAATGCAAAGATTCTCATTTGTGACTTTGGGCGCACAACCACGAATGCTTGTGGTGGTTTCCAGCACTGCACCATAGCCAGGGGAAGGCTGGAGACAGTTTTCCACTAATCCCATCCCACATTTTCAGCTCACCATGCTCTGGGTGTTTGCCAAGGTTGGCTTGGTACCTTATGGTTCTAGGCCACAAAAGAAGCACTCTGAAACCGAGTTCTTTACAGGTCGCAGGCCAGAAGGAAAAGAGAGGCCTGGTTGTTTGTTCTTTACATATTTATATGTTTCTAGGAACAACCATGGATTGGAGGACAAAGTTACCACCTCCTCCATCTTTACTGGTTAACAGAATAGTCCATCAAACATTCTCCACCCAGGAGAAAAGAATGTAAACTAAAGTTACAGTTAACTAAGACATTGCTATGTTTATAGAAAGTGTGTGAGAAACTTTATCAAAGAATCAACACATAGAAAACTGCAAGAGACAGGGCAACAGTACCTGAATTGGAACTCACCTGAATCAAACCACTCTTGGTGTGGAGAAGGTCGACAAGTGTGACTTTAGCTAATTTATTATCAGTAGGGTTCTGTTTGTTATGTATGCACTACGCAGTATACATCACATTCCTGTGAAATGATGTACCTTTGGATGGCAGAATGTCAGATTCCAGGTTTTTTCTCCGTAGGTATCCTGTGAAAATGCAGGCAAAATATTCCAGACCACACCCTGGCAGTTGAGCATTTCTTGGAGCAATCAAGACAACGTTGATCAACGACCACAATTACGGTGCTTCAGACTGGAGGAGACTGCTGCCATGATTATAATTTCTGTGTTCCTGTTGGAATATGCATTGGCCTCGTAGACATTTTGTGATTCAAACAGCTCAATGTCTTTCTGTAAGGCTTGTCATTTACTTTCCTCAAAGCTAAGCTTTGTAGATTTTTTTTTTTTGAGAAGAGCTGCTTCCTGATTGGCAACACTTGAATTTTTATAAAAAGCAAGTAAATTAGGATCCCATTAAAAATAAACCTAATAACTGTGTACAAGAGGATGCAACCTTGCTGTGTATAAACTTATGTGGTATTTGGAAATGGCTGTAAATAGGACATAACATCAAGGAACAGAATGTAACAGGCGTGAGCCCGGGAGGTTCTGTAGAAATCAGGCCTTGCAAAGCTGGTCCCAGTTTAGCTGTGTCAGAAGGAGGATGTTTCACTGGCAGTTACAGAATTCTGAGCTCTGCAACAGAGGCAGTTGAACTTAGCTGTGGTTTTCCTGGTAAATATACAGTAATTCACAATACCAGCATCAGCAAAGCAAAATTATTTGGCATTTGCACTTGATTTCACAGACCACTCCTCTGGTGTGATTGAGAACCTGTTCTAGAAATCCACAGAGTTTAATGGAGGTTTAATCTTCCCACAAAGTTTTTAGACCATCCTACAGAATTCTGTAACAAATGTAGTTTTCTATTACTTCATGTGGGAGGATTACTGGGAGCCCCGAGTCAGGGTAAGGCTCAGCCATTAGCTCTTTCTTTCAGCAGGAACCCTAGTCTTCCAGGTTATATGCAAATGTTACAAAAAATAAATAAATCTTCAATCAAAATTAGAAGTTTAATACAGATGCGTAGAGCATTTTGCATGTTTTTATATAGATCTGGCTTATTCTCAAAATTGGGTGGGGCCTCCTAACTGTGCTGTACACATTCCCAGTATTTTAATGGCTTTTGATACAAACAAGCTGTCTTTGGGATGGGGAAAGCTCGTACAGCCCTCGAGTGAGTAGTGGCTGTTAAAGGATTGGAAAACTAAGTGTAATACAGCATAAAAACTGAAATTGAGAGTAATTGGTGAACTCGGAAAAGCAGTAAAAATAACACATTTTAATGGGAATAATTAAATCGAGAGTCGTAAAGTAGACAATGTAAAAAGGTTTGATTAAAATGTAATTAAAATTATGGAAGACTTAATGGAATGAAACTTGCAGAGGGATCTGTAGGTGCAGCAATCACCAGTGCGAAGTCAGCGCAGGGAAGGCATTTTTGTGGATCAATGTATTTTAATCTCATGCTTTCTCAATGTGAAGGAAATGTAATGTTGTAATGCACCAATAAAACAACACATGAATGTGGGTTTGTACAGCTGCGTGTTGTTATTTTTTTT
>VZRO01001447.1:0-21044 GCA_013397915.1 Daphoenositta chrysoptera | reverse complement strand
AAAAAAAAAAAAAAAGCCCTGAAGCAAATGTGTTATTGGTAAACAGTCATTACTGATGCCATTAAAATGGAACAGCCTCCCTCCTTTAACCAAAATAATGCTCTTCAGCTTTCCTCCAGGAAAAGGTACACTGTAAGTGTGCAAGGCTGAAATTTTGGAATTGTTACCCAGCTTAACTGAGCAGGCCCCTTTCCCTGGTCCCATTCTGTATCTCAAATAACACTGGAAGTGCCTTATTTAATAACCAATGTGCTTAGACTAGAACAGGAGAACAATATCAAATCAAACACAGCAGGGATATCCTGAAACCATGAGACTGGGAACCAGCAAAATGTCCCCAGGGTGAATGCAAATCTCAGGTATTGGGTTAGGAATAGAGAGTTTATACTGATTCATTCAGATTTTGTTGCTCTTTCTAATTTGGCCCTTTATTTTTCTCCTTGTGCATAGAACAAATGACTTCTGTTTCATTTTCCTTCTTTCTATCCATGGCAAAAAGTACTTTGCTATGGACTGGGGGGAAAAAAACTCAAGTCCTATGAAAAAGCCATATTTTTGTTTTGTGGTACTAAAATTCTAATTACTTTGGGAGAACTGCTCTGTATCACTGAGTATAACACGTTTCTCAGGAATAGTCTTCATGTGGGTTTTCCTCAAAGTCTTAAATTTTTAATTTTTTCTTAAAACTGCTAAGCAGGACGATGGTGTTGGACAGTTTGGAGTAGCACCCACAGGCATTATCTGAAAATGTATTTCCTATGACTCTTACCCATCTTTACAAGATATAGTCTCACCTGCTATCTCAGAGCACACTCCATACTCGTCTGATAACAGAATGCCCACATTGCTGTCCTAAGAGGCTAAAACTAAATTAGAAGTTTCCACTAGGATGCACCCAGTTTAATTCAGTTTATTATATAGAGAACTCCTGTTCTACAGGTGTGCAAATTACTTCTGCTCAGGAACTTGCTCTGAACAGAGGAAAAACATTATCATTTTGCCATTAAATTAAAATTTGCTCAACTTATATAAAATTAAAATGACAAGACTGGGTGGGTAACTCCTGATGCACTGAATTGAACTGAGATTCTTTTTGCAGATGCTCCAGGATTTTTGCTTAAACTTGCAGAAATAACCAAAAAAATCAGCATTCAGACTGTTCAGGCCAACTTTGGACCTTGTTTGAACCCAGATAACTATAATAAAACATCTGAGCTGCAACAGATGTATGCTGAAGTTACAGAAGTGAAGATCTGCCCATTATTTTCTGGAAAAAAAAAAAAAAAAACTTTCCAAAGGGAGAAGGAAGAGGCATTTGGGATAACCCATGTTACCCAGTCTGAGTAGCAAGGTATGAATGGGGCATGAAATAGAAAAGCCTTGTTCAGTGCTTTGGCTTGATAAAAACAACTCAGAGATGCATTCTGCCAGCTCAGGAGGACTGCACAAAGTCAAGCATGAAACTCCACTGAAGCAGCTCCATAAACCTTGAACCTTTGGGCTGAGACTCTTTGTTAGTTTGCCAAAAAAGCTCCTAATTTCACTGGCAGCTTTACAGCAGCCATGCATTATTCTGTCAAGCTACCAGATTTTAACATGGTCTGAAACAAGTTTATTTCTAGGAGTAGATGGGGCTGGGCACAAGAAGGCTCTGGTTTTTATTAAAGTGATTATCTACGGCTTGCTTTTATTTTTACTCTTATTCACAGGTCTAATTGTGCTTTTTAATTACACCCACAGCCACCTCTGTGTCCTCTGAGCTGCTTTGGGTCCCTGGTTCTTTCCATCTCCAGAGCAGCCTCTCTCCTGGTGATGAGAGGAAGAGAATTGATGGTGACATGCACACACCTTCTCCTGGGTGGTGTCTGTCTCCCTCCGTTTCATCTTAATTAGACTTTTCAAGTCTAATTAATGGACTTACACATAAGCAAGATTCACTCACAACACAGAATGCAGCTCTAAAAAGGACCAGATGTCATCGCAGAATTGCCCAGCTTGAACAGATAAGCTCCAACAGCAGGACTTGGGTTGCCATTGTCCAATACACAGAACTCCCCACTCTTCAGCCAAAAGGGCATTTTTAAGAATTTTTAGGCTTTTACAGTTCTTAGTATTGCAGTGAGAAAAGGCAGTAAGTAAAGGGAAGTTTCCAAATGCACTTCCACTTTAAAATTCAAGTGAGTTCTCCACCTGATTCACAGCTGGAGCAAAAGCAGATTTCTGTTCTTCCCATTTCTCAGGTTACAGAGCAAACTCAGACCTGCTCTGGGAGATGCTGTGAGGGAATGGGGAGCACAGTCACACGTCTGGTTTGGAGACAATTCAAAACACTCTAGGTAGCATCACTCTCAAAGTGACCTGACACCATTCAGATTAAGAGAGAAGAGCTGCTAATTAACATCCAAGCCCATCACATAGTTGCTGGAAGAGATCTAAGCAAGGGGAAGTTTGATTTATTAGTCAACAGCCTTGCCCTCTGCCCCTTGCTGGACACACAGAGTAGGTGGCTCTGAAGGCTCCAAAGAGTCAGATTATTGCCAAAAATCTCCTTTTTATTATTTTTTTGTGTGTGTCAGGGTTATTAGGATAAAGGAGTCCTCACTCTATTGAGGGTGATATTTACAAATCATTTATTGCTATTTAACAGACTGTTGAGAAAGTATCTCCTTTACCAGGCAGGCTGGATACACAATTCTGTTTTATTGTGTATTTTGTATTCTGCATTGTGTTCACATCAGCCCTTATCAGCATTACAGAGCGTTTGTGTATACAAAAACCCATTTCATCTTCATTTCCAGTCCAACAGATTGCAGCCACAATGAAAGTTTCAGATGTGGGTTCGTGCTGAAACCAATATAACACCGTAAAAAAGGAAGGGGGAAAGAACATTACAGCAATGTCACAATGTCACTCTAATCTAAGAGGTGTAAACTTGTCTGGGGAGTGAATGTGATGGAATTCATATCTGCAGCATTGTTCAGCAAAGATAAAGCCCCTCAAACATCCTCTGTATCAGTGATTGTGGAAAAGGCTGGAGCTGCCTTCTTCAAACAAATCGTTGCACAAAGCAAAGGGATAGAAATCACATTTCTGAGGCTTGCCTGGGAAACAGAAATTCCATTTCATAAGGGTCGGGAAATATTTTTAATTTCTTTCGTTAAAAAAATGCATAATTTTAGGAATATGTTAATGGAAAAAACATAATCTCTCATTACATCTCAGTGCATAAAGACTTTTGCCAGCCTGTGGGAGAATGATTTCCACCCTTGCTCTTTTGAGGCTTCCAAAGTTCTCATGTCAAGAAATGCCCAGAGTAACAGGGTTATTCTTGAGTGGGTGAATTCTTCCTTCCTAATTACTCCTTTCCTAATTCCATCCAGGGCTGAATAACCTCCACTGGAATTTCAGTGCAACTCCTCTGTTTCTGTGCATTATCCTGATGGGAAAAAGTTTTATTTTAGTTTTTGACCAGTTTATTTTCAGCATCAGCTGGAGTCTCCTCTTCTTAAATACTGAAAGGAAACTCCTGTGCTACTGACCCCAAAAGGGGTGAGCATAGCTGATCTGAGTTTTGAGTTTAGGCTAATTGGAAACGAGGTTTGTTACAGAAAAACCCAGCTCCTGCATCAACATCGTGAGTGAGAGCTGGCAGGGGAGGCACAGGGAGCTGCTGGATGGTGCAGGAAAAGTGCTACAGGAATTCATTATCAGTAAGTGGATTTACATTTTCCGTGAAGGGATGAAAACAGCCTTTGCTGTAGTGGGGATTTCCCAAAGCAAATGGAAATAAATCAGTTGTGAGTGCATTCCAGCTGGGAATTTGTGGGGTTTAAGCACTGTGTGGTTTAATGCAGAGAAACTCTGGAGCAGCTTGTGTGTTATGGATAAAGGGGGGAGCAGAAATTCTGAGCTTGGATCTTTCTGGCCCTTACTTGGTGGGAGGTTTCTGCAGCAGGGGGAGCAGAATTATCACCTAAGAAAGTTTTCAGCTTTTTTTCTCAAACTATTGTTTGTGTTCTGTTATTTGCCATTAAAAAAGGGTAGCTTTTAACTCAAGGTGTGCTGGCTTATAACCAATCAATACCATTGATCTCTTCCATCTTTACTTTTATGGAGGGATTATACTGAAGAAGCCAAGTGGTTTCTTGAATGTGTATTTATTTAATACTTACAGTTATTTCTTCAGGAGTTTTGGAGAACTGTTCTGCAAGTAAATACATGTTTTACCATAATGCTGTCCTTGCAAAAATGAAGAGGGAAAGTTACACTACTTCTACTGCAATCTTTCTGTAAAACCCCAGTCGTGAGAGCGTGGTTAAATGAGTTTAATGGCACTGGTAATGGCTATGCAATAAGAAGCATTTATAAAGCAGTAAATGCAGCTCTGAAGAAAGGTGCTTACAAGGTAAATCATAGGAGTGCCTCGTTAGGTCGTGATAATGCACCAAATAGCCAGAGTCAGTGCAGTAATTAATACTCCTGTTCAGAATTTTACGTGCTCTGCAACCCCATCCAAACCCGAGGAAGTAAATCATGTACTGGGGGCTGTGAGTTTGCTTTCCTCTGCGCTGTCATTGCTGATACTCACCCAGGTCCATCAGCATCGTGAAGAATTTGTTTAACACCAGAACTAGCAGGTGCAATAGGATCTAAAACAACCCCGTGACATGGATTTCAACTGCTCTGCTGAGAGAGAGTGGGACAAAAATACATCTTGTTGTCAGCTGAAGCAGACTAAAAGCTTTTCTGTCACTTCCCCGTCCTGGGGAATTTTCACTTAGTTTCAAAAGGAGGCAAGAGGTATAATTGACTCTCAGGGTTTGTTAAAGGAATAAAGGTCGGGTTCAAAGGGGGCAGCTAATCACACAATGTTCAGGGAAGTAGAGAAAGATTCACAGACACTCTTCTCTTCTATCCCTGCCCTCAGCGTAGCATCACAACTCATATTTTACGGTCCAGTGAAGTGCTTTCAGGAAACACACCGTGCTTTTCCTCAGGCTAAATTGTGTGTTTATGTTTTGGGTCGTTTCTAAACCCTTGCATTAGTGCCCCCAGCAACTTTCGTGAGCTAGGGCTATGACACAGGAAAAAAGTCTAGAAGCTGAGCTTTTAGATGAGAGGCTTTTTGAAACGGTCTCTCAGAATCTGTAGTGTGCAGTGGCTGCTCTCTGTTATTAAACAGTGTTCCCCCAAGGTGGTTATTTGGGAAAGTGAGATTCTCCTGCAAAGCAGTGGCTCTCACTGCATTTACCTCAGTTAAATGATAGTTTCTTTATTGCTTTCAGCAGTGTAGGACTCACAGCTGAGCAGGTTCTATCCAGAGAACTGGAACTGGCTCCTGTGAGTGGGGTCTGAGCCAGGTTTCACTCAACATCAGGCCCTTAAATGAGGTTTATGGACTTTGGGCTTTTTTGTAGCCAACAGACAGCTCTGTACTGGGACTGCTCTAGAGGAAGTGTTAAAACTCCAGCTGCAATTGAATCCCTGGTTAGGACAAATACAGATATCTGTCTACAAACCTGATACTGAAAAGTTTATACCACAATTAATGTCGTGATTAGGAAAAAAGCTTCCTTTGATCGCTGCTGGAATCAGTGGAGGCCAAATCAAGTTGGGGGATCCTGGCATGTGAATTATTTTCTGTGAATTTGTCTGTGAGAAGGTGAGTTGGCAGGCACGATAGAGCTCCTAAAAACATCATCATAAACTCAAAATAGTTCCTTACGTGAGATAAACTTGCCTGAAGTCCAAAAGTGGGTCAGTCAAATCGTTCCATTTCAACAAATGTTAATGGCAATTATTCAAACTGATACTCAAGGTCTGATGCAGGCTTTCCCTCTTCCTGCTACACAGTGAGTGCAGCTGGGGGATGGATGCTCACCTGGGTTGAACATGGCTTGAATCACCTCTTATTATCTATGAGGGTTATTTTTCCTGATTTTAATTAATTCCTGCTACCATCCAAAGGACATGAAAGGGCTTGAGGGATCAAAGTAGCTCTATCTTTCCTTTCACTCTTCTGGCACTAAACTCCAATAGGCAGAAGCTGGTTTTTGGTTGGTTCTTTGCTCAATTATTTGTTTAAATGAGTCCAGTCCTCCTTTACCTGGGGTGTTCTAAGGAAAATATTTGTGTCATGCTGGATGCGTGGCAGCATTTCACACAATATTTACATGAAAATCATCAGCTTAGAGAGAATTTATTTGCACTGAGCATTACAGAACCTGTTCCCTACAGTTCCCTACCCGTTCCTTCCTCTTCAGCCCCTTTCACGGTGTGGGCTCCTGCATAACTCTGCCCACACTAAACCCCTGATCACATTCTTAAAGGATAAATAGTTCTGCTCCCTTTTCACGAAGCTTCAGAATAAATTTGTTCCTGCTGACATTGACAGCAATTGACTCCCAAAATAATTCACCCACCTTTCAATTTTGTAGCTGTTCTCCACAATCCAGCTTTGCCTCCAGTATGGCAGAATGTGATTGAAGTGCCCCTTCCAGATGCCTTTTTGTGCATTTTTTTTTGGAAGTCAAGCTGGGAAGTGCTAGAACAGGGCAAATGAATATGAAAGGTGGTAAATTTAAAGATGTTTTAACACCACCAGAACAATTCAAGTTATCCTGCAGCCTTGGAAAGCTGTGAAGCTTCTATGAGCCCTATATTTATGTGGTCAGTATGCCTGGAATATTTAAAACCATTAAGTATTCATGCCTAGTTCTAACTGGAAATATTCATATTTTTATTAAATGATAGGTACTAAATAAAGTTTTCTTTCAAGTAGTTAAAATCAAGTATTGATCACAGTTATTATTCTTTCCTCCTCACACTTTGTGTCAAGTGAAAATCTTGTGGATTGTTTCACTCATGGATTGTGAGTTTGTTTTTAGTTTCTCCCCCTTATTACTTTATTGTTCAGCTGAGGGTTTTTCACTGTCAGATGACTTTGTGCTGTGAGCCTGCTGTTCCCTGCGTGTGCCTGGCCTCAGGGTCACTCCTTATTTTGCTGCCATGGGATCACAACAGGGGCTTGAGCTGGAGGAACAGAGCCAGCAGCTGACTGAGAGCCTCGAGCTCTGCATTTCACTTTTGTGCAGGCACTGACTGCCTTCATTGTGATTGCCTGATCTTCATTGCAAAGTAGAAAAGGGGGATTCTGGCCAACTTTGCATTCTTTCAAGGCAAAAGTTTATCTTTTCCAAAACCTGAGCTGGGCAGTGGCTGGGGTGAGGGTTCCTTGATGAAGGGCAGTTTTTATACCCTGTGCAAGGGCACAGTGAAACAGATGGGAATAAACACCTGACAGGGCATAGGGAATTTATTCTGGATACAGAATTTCATTTCTATTTGAATGAGGGAAGCCATGGAGTATGGGAAAGATCTAATCCCTGAGCCTGGGATCCCCTAAACCTTGAGCCTGGGACTAGAAAAGAGATGCTCCTTGGGAGCTCTTTTTGTGCAAGGAAATAACTGGGAACATCTGCTCTACAGTGTAAGCAATCACTAACAACCTACTGAAATGACCATCTCATCTGGTCCAGATTAATGCTGACTGATTTTTTTACCACATGGCAAGTCAGGATACTCATTCCCTGGGAATGAAGGACAAGGATTTGTCAGGACGTCACAAAGAACTCCAGAGATCACTTGCTTGGGTTGTTCAGTTCCTCAAGCAGGGTTTTAAATGTAAGGCTAAACTAAATTGTTACACCTAGCACTGCAGATGACCGTTCAAATAGCTACAAATGTGGCTTTGTGTACAGAGATGAAATATTGTGAGAGTTAATGATGCATAAAAGTGGATGGCATTCCCTGGGTGGGTTTCCAGGGAATGCCTGTTCATGGCATGGCTGAGGGACAGCAGGGACAGTGGGATTAGCCACAGCATTATTGAACAAACTCCTCTGTGACTGGAAGCCTGTGAGAGAATGGGTTATCCACGTGGTGTGTGTGGCTGAGGAAGAGGTGTGTTCCCTGGGATACCCTCTGGGGATTCAGGGAGTTCCCCCCATCCCATGGGAAAGCCTCCATAATTTCCCATAACCTTTCCCTCAGGTTAGAGACCTGCTCTACCTCGATACAAGCAGGAAGGACTGTGGGGACATTTTTCCCTCCCTCTGGTCTCGATCTGAAGCCATTCATTAATTTAAATCACTTCTGGAAGAACACCTTTAATTTTTCCAGCTTTGTGCCTCCTAGCAGAAAAACATCTCTAAACTATTTTATTGATGTATTTGGGATCTTCTCCTCTGTGTATGCTCCAGGACAAGAACATCTGGAAAGCTGCAGACAATGACACTAATAAATTACCCTGCAAACTTTTTCCATCCCTCAAACCATGCAGTCTGAATTTGGGTTGCTCATTTGCAAATGAACCTGTCTCTCCCTGGCTGGATGGATGCAGTGTAATGAATCCCTGGCTCCCAGCTCCAGGCCATTTAGGATATGGTGGAGTTGGCTTCTTTTTGTCGCTCTAGCTGTTGGCCAAAATTAAAATCAGAGCAATGTGTGAAGTACAATAGTGTTATACAATGTGACTGCAGCAAGAGATCTGCCCCTGAACCTGTAAAATACCTGGCAAAACCTGGAATGAAGAGAAAATAAAATAAAATACCAGGAACCAAGGCAGTGCAGAATGGAACTACCTGTGCGAGTACCTCTGCTCTGGAAAAGAGGCGTCTCTAATTTATTTTTATTTTCTATATTAAGTTTCATAGAACCAATCACATCCCATTTCTCCAGTCAGCCCTTGCAGGTGACATCAGTATTTTGCACATGACCATCAGAACAAAGATTTTAAAAGGGAATGTTACTTCATAAAAACAAAATTAATGGCTCATAGACATGGCAGCATGTTTTGTAGCCTGCTTATGTAAGTTCTACCCAGTGAAAGGCTGAAGGGTGCTATGAAAACAGATCATTCACGTGTCTCTGGAGAAGGAAGGGTTTGCAAGAGTGAAGACCCCGAGGAACACAGAGCTGAGGAGCAGCACTGGGCACAGACACCCTGAGCTCGAGAGGGTTCTGCCTCCTGGGCAGCAAACCCCACCAGATGGGCTTTGGCAAGAGCTGCAAATTTTGGCTTCCTGAGTGGTGCTTCTGTACCTCTGGAGTTTCTACCAACAGTTCATGTACAATCAGCTTTTATTTCTTCTACATTAATTCGTCATGAATTATCCAGCATAGATTATACCCTTAAAATTAAGTCCCCAGAGCGATAAGTCTGGAAACACCCAAGAAAGTCTATGCATCAATTACTTGGCAAGTTGGCTAAGCGGCCTAAATTTATATTTACAGATGAATTTTAATGACCAGTGGCAGAGAAATCACTGTAATAGGGCAGCTCTTGCATTCCAGAGCAGCTTAAGCAGCAGCTCAGCTCAGTTTTGTGCTGGCAGGAAAATCTTTCAAAAATCTTTCCTGCCAGGGGCAGCACACGTTTAGCACATCACACATTGACACCTCCCCCAGTGCTGGGAGAGACACACTCACCTGGCCACAGGCTTAAAAAATATAATTAAAAATTAAAAAAAGGTGTTTAGGGCTAATATTTGTCCCTGAATATTTAACCCTTAATATGTAGGACCTGGCTGAAGGTCCTACAATCTGATATTACACCGAAGGTGAAGCATCTCTAAAGCAAAAATCAAGCTTGGACCAACAACTGCTGGTAGAAAGTCTGACCTAAATAACTGAACTGGAAATAAGGTGAAGAGACATATTCTGAACATTTTCTGGTTGATAATTATTGTTAATAGTAATGTCATCACTATTTGAAGACTATACATCACGTCTGTGTGTCTTTCTAAAATATATGCTCTAATTAAATCTCAAGTTGATGGGAAATCAGGCTAGAAAAAAATGATCATATTTTTTCATGTTTAAAATTCATTAATCTGTATAAGTTGATGATTAAACTTTCAGCTAGGAGGCAATGTCTAACTTTAGGATTTGGACATTGGATTTCTCACCACATAAACTTCTTAATGACTGAGTAATACATGTTTAATTTTCCAAATATCTTTTACAAAAGCTATCAGGAAGAATTTTTCTGTTATTTCCTACCTATTTTTATCTGTTAGGAGAGAGTGGGGGTTTTTTGTGGGTCTATATATATACACTACAAAAGTTATAGTGTTAGTGAGTTATACACTATAACTCATCAATATTAACCTGGTAATGTACATAAGGAAACAGGCATGTATCTTATGTAGAAATTTAGTCAGAAAAAAGAAATTAAGTGGCTTTTGGCTTTGGATTTATGAGTTCCCAAGTGAGTTCTACCAACAGCACTGAAGAATTAACATTCTAAATAACTTTTTTGCATAACATCTATGCACCTGTCTCCAAATTGTGGAGCAAAACTGAGTCGAATTACTAAATTTACATTAATAACACTAACAAAAATACCACAGCATTTGGTATCATTGCGGTTCTTACCACAATTTTCTGATTAAACAAAGTCTATAAATTCTTAAACCCCCAAAATTAGGGATTTGTGCCTTTTTTTGGTAAGGATGTTCCCTGAGCCCCTGCCAGTATTGTTACTCATGCCCTGTTCTGGTAGCTCACCCTGCTCTGGGGAAGGATGATCCATCTCCCACGGGGACAGTGGTTATCAGCCTTTCCTGGGCTGATAGGGATGTTTGTGCAGCTTTTTCTTTTCCTTTTAGAGGAGCTTTTAATGCACACACACAGATGCCTAAAGACTTGCATGTTCTGCCATGCATTTATACTCCTACTTATATTTTCAATCATATTTATGCCTGGGGTTGTTGGAGAATTAGGCAAAACCTCCACAGAAATAGAACATGAGGGCCAGCAGGGATGGACATGGATGGATTTAGATTTAGACCACCTGGATTTAGGTTTAGACCTTCAGCCTTACACAGGTAATACCCCACACAATGTTATTCTGTGCTGTTTTCCTTGTGGGAGGATGCTGTTAGGAAGATAATAAGCCTTATCTGGGTAAATAATGAATAATAATTTAAAAACAGCTTAAACTGTATGTGGGAAACCTAGAGGAAGGCTTGTTTGCAAAGGTACAGGTCAGCTATGTTTTATAGGACAAGAAACTACATTTTCAATGTGGGATGTGTCCTCATCATGTCAGCTCTGTGGTAATGAAGACATCCTAAGCTTTTGGGTGTCTCTTAAACTGATTAGCAGCCACTCATTAAAGCAGTGTGCATATTGTCACTGATTGCTCTTTCCCAGCACGAATCCCTCCAGGACATGTCAGCCATCCTTCACCTGGCTCAGGACTCCATCCTTCCACAAGCTCCAGTCCACTTTATCTTCTTCTTCAGGCAAAACACATCAATAGCCTTCATAAAACCCAGCATTCATGAACTGCAGAAAGCTGGTGCCTGTAAATCCCTGCTAATACCACTTGTTTGACTGCTCTGTATCAGCAACCCTGCAGTCAGGAGATAAACTCTGTTTGCTTTGGCTGTGATGCCTGCACTGTAGCTGTCCCTGCTTCCTGAAGTTTGTGTCACTCAGATCTGGTTGAAAAACCCAAATTAGCATCTCTTATGGCCAGCTTGGGGACTGCAGGTGACCTCACCTAATACCCTGTACGTGTGTCAGGAGAGGCAACTTGGTGTAGCTGTCAGACAAGTTTGGGTAAGTTTTCCTGCTGCCACTTAGGAGCACAGCTGCCTAATTTTTCCTGTGTTGAGTAGGTTTGGACAGGATATATGGAAGAAATTCTTCCCTGTGAGGGTGGTGAGGCCCTGGCACGGGGTGCCCAGAGAAGATGTGGCATAGAAGTGTCCCAGGCCAGGTCGGAGCACCCTGGGACAGTGGGAGGTGTCCCTGCCCATGGCAGGGGGATGGAGTGAGATGGGCTTTAAGGTCCCTTCCAGCCCAAACCACCCTGTGGCTCTGAGCTCCCTGTCAGCTCTCAGAGCCCTCCCAGGCAGTCCTGGAGCACGGAGCTGCTGCCTCAGCCCGTGTCCCCTGCAGGGCTCACCCTCCCGGCCCTGCTGGGACAGCTCTGCTGCCGGGGATGTCCCGATGACTGCCCGGATTAGAGGTGACAGGCACAGATGTTGTTGCTGTGTATATGGGTCAGGCAGAGCAAGCTCCTGGCACAGACACCCAGCTTATCACTGGGCCATTGAGACTGGTATCAAATGTGATAAGAGGCTGCACTGCTGCCTTCAGAGCATTTTGACAACTGTCAAGAAAATTTTCATCGCTGCTGAAGCTTAACAGCTCGGGCATTTTCCCAAGCTGCTCTTTCCAACTTTACATTATTGGAGCACTTGCCTCCTGCCCGTTCTTGCACCACTTGCCATGTTGCTTTCTGGGGTGTCTGGGACACCAAGTGTAGCTCAAAATAGCTACTATGACTTTGATACTTCTAAAATTATTTTTAGGGATACTATCCCTAACCTCAGCAGTGTGCAACATCGAGATATTTTCATTGTCTCTCAGGATTTTTGCCTCTGCAGGCAGCAGAATGTGTTTCTCTAATCCTGATAAACAGATCCAGCTGGGTGTGTGAGTAAAGGATCAGGTTCTTTTTCTCTAAGAGCAGGGGAGTTGAGGGATTCAGTGACCACAGAGATCCCTTCAGCTCTGATCTCTGCCTGCTCTCAGAATCCATCCTCACTCTCTGCGTGGGAAGTTTTATTCCCCCTCTTTTCTAATGAACTCTAAGTGTTCTAATGAACCCTTTTTCCTCCCCATGACAGCCACCATATTTTACAAAACCTCAATAAGCGTTTATTTCCCAAGTTTCAGTGAGAGCTCGCTCTCTGTGCTCTGGCTGTTTGCTTTGTTGCCTGAGGCATCTCTGCCACCCTGGTACATTCCCCAGCATCCAAACATCACACAGGGCACTGCTCTCGAACAGATAATCACTTGTAGGAAGAGTTTGCTGCTTTTCATCAAATATGTCACATTCATTGCAGAGCAGTCTCTGTTTAATTGGTTTCCTCAGAAATAAGTGCTCCCAAGCCCCGTCTTGCTCCCTACAATGTAGCTCTCTCTGCTGCTTTACAGCACACTTAGAGCAGAGGCTTTTTGCCTTGCAGCTTTGCAAAAGCTGGTGGAAGAAGTCAGTGTTGGCATTAACCCCTCTGGTAGCCAACTGTGCTGCAGTGTTTCTGTTTGGGGGTTTGTGCTTTGCCTGACTTCTTCGTCAAATTCTTGGATTTCTACACTCTGAGTGTTGTCAATTGCTGTTTTGTTTGGTCACCTTTCCTTTTGCTGTATGAATGCTGTTTCCCCTAAGTGTTCAGCTTAGACATCCTCACTGAGTAATTTTAATTTTCCTATTGCATTTATAGTTCTTGGTCTGTGAAGTCTGTATCCCCTTGCCTTGCAGGTGCTGATTACACTGTTAGTGGCTAATTCCGGACCAGTTGCATTTGTGGCTTTTAAAATTTCTTACTATAGTAGGGTCCCAGAAAGAACTTACTTAGCCAACGTTGTAAGATTTTTTCCATTCACTTTGATTGGTGAAGGTGAAGAAAATATTAGTGCTTCTGATATTTGCCTCCTCTTTTCTTCCACTCCTCCAAGGCTTTAACTACCATCCTGCTACTTCTACTATCTCCTACTCACAGTGTTTTTCTTAATGAGATTTGCTTTTGCTTCTAGCTGTTAGTTTCCATAGGTTCCCATGCTAAAAGCCTGAATTCCAGCTGCTGGGTTGGGATGAGGTGAGTAAGATGCTTTGAACAAGGCACTTGCCATTTTTAACTCTGTTGCTTGTCTGGTTCTTCAGAGGGACCAGGATTTTACCCTGAGGATTGACTGACACCTCAAGAAAGACAAAGAGGTAGATGAATCCCTACAAAACAATTCTAACATGGTCATCTCAGCTCAGGGAACTCTACTATAGCAAGAGGTCATTTAATACTTAGTTAGCCCCTATTTCTTCCTGATTAACACCACCTTGAGGTTGCTAATTGCCTCAGAAAATATAGGTACTGCAGTGATAGTGTGCCTGGCCTTTCTGACTGCCTCCAAGGGCAAAAATATGTTTGTATTATCTGATGGCTGAGTGAAGTTCAGTAGATATTATTACCGTGCCAGTCAACAAAGAGATGAGCAGAAAGGCTTACTGCAGATCGTGTGTTTGAGGAGAGCCAACTCATTAATCTAATTATCTACAAGCCCTCTAAAAACGTGTTATTGACTGTGCTTGCTGAGGCATCAACTCAAATAGAAGAACTGCACCCACTGAGCTGACAGCCCCCTCCATCCTGGCAGAATGTTGCACATTCCCATTCCCACTGCAGAGCAAAGGGGATGTGTGGGAGCCCTGAATGCAGAGAATATTTCCCTGCCTGTTTTGAAGGGTTCTACCCCCCTGGACAACGCTGTATTTGACCTTTATCCATGGAGAAAACTGCCAACTCTTTGGGAAGAACTAGAATCTACTTCAGTGAGAACTAAATAATAGAGTATTATGTAAGGTTATCACAGGGTGAAAAATCTAAAGGTGTTGGGTTTATTAATCTAGTAAATAGATAAAAAGCAAAAACTCCAAGATGGAGGATTGTTGTTGTTTCTAGGCTTTCTTCTTCTTCTTCTAGTATGCCATATCCTGCAGTAGAAGGTGTCTAAAAGTTATTGGATGAAAAATTCCGCAGTTCCTGTGTACGTGACAAGAGCATTTGTCTAACATTGGTAGAAAAGTGAAAATATCTTTCGTTTTAAGCTTTAATTGGATGATTTACCTTTAAGAAGGCCGTGTTATCTTGATAAGGGGGCATTCTGCTGCAGTCTCTGCTGTGTGCTGTGTCTGGGTCACGCTGGTGACTTTACTTCTCTGATAAGACTTAATAAACTATCTTAAAGCAGAGAGTGCTGAAAGTTTCTTTAGAATCACTCCCCCATCAGGGGAAAACCTGGCTTAGAGACAGAAATGAGTCAGGGACTGGGGTCCACAGGGATGTGCTCCCTGTGTGAGGACAGCAGCACCTCACAGCCAAGTGTTTCTGAGGGTGAAGAAGTGTCTAAAGAAGGCATCAACCTCACAGGAAAGTTATTTTGGGTTATCAGTCTGATTTTTGCCCACCTGATGCAGCCAGTTGTGGATCCCACTCTGCACTTGTGGCTTTAGCTCACTGAAATATAAAATCCTGGGTGAGAAAGCAAATGCATGGGGTTTATTCTGCTTCAGAATTAGGAAATTTGGAGGGGGCAATCTTAAGGCCCACAAGCACTGGGAAGCTGTCCTTTTAGCAGGCTTCCTTCACAGTTTGTGTTGTCTTTTTTAGAGGAGAAACAGCATCTGTCAGGGCAGAGAAGTGACCTTGACTCTAAGTGAAGCCTGGAGAAGCTCTGTGGGACAAACACACACCAGCCAACCTTTAATTTCATTCAGCTGAAGCCCCGAGGCTGTTTTGAGCTTGATTAAAATGCAAAATTGTGCATAAAATGCACAGTTTTGGCTCTAGGTGCTGGCACAGCCAGGGAAGTGAGAGAACAAACCTAGTGGGAAGTGTTTTGGGTTCAGGGGCAGAAGGTCTGATCCTTCAGCACTTGGCAGGTTCCTTTAAAGCAAGTTTTGCTGATGTTTTCAGAGCCAGGAGGGCTCAATAAAGAGCTGCCACTGAACAGCCCAATAAAGCAATGCCCCATGAGAAAACAGGGGCTTTCAGTGTGAGGATTTAAAAGTAACCCCAAGAAGGATGGATGTTTCTTTTTTCTCTAGAAGAAGGAACACACAAAAGGTTGTTAGCTCACTGGGGACTTTATAAGGGAACTAAACACCAATGAACGTGAAATTAAAATTTTACATAAGTGCACAGGATGATTAGTTTTATTAGCTTAGCTTTATGGTTTAATTAGAAGAAATCCTTTCCCCTTGCCAATAATGCTAATTACAAAGATCTTGGTACTTTAACACTCGATAAGGAGATGTTATTCTTAAGGAATATTATCATAAAATCAGGAAGGGGTTGAATGGAGAAAATGGCTTTAGGAAGAGCCCTAAACCATCGTAACACAGGCCATAGGAGTGGTGTCAAGTGAGCTGTGAAGATTTGTCCAGCAAGTAAAAGAATATGTCAAAGCTTAGCCCAAAATAAACAGAGACATCTTTAATAATCTACAAGAACATATTTTAAATCAGGAGAGGGAACTGACAAAGTGCTGACAGCCAGTTGCATAAGGGAGCTTTAAAATGCACCTGGAGCTCTGGTGAGTGCTTGATTTAGGCCCCTGGAACCCTCTGCCTACATGTTCTAAATGGATAATTTTGCTTCTAATGACACATTTGTATTCAGACAGAGAATTAAATCCTCCTCAGCTCTTTTGGGCTTGCAGATAGGGGCTCCAGTACAAAACAAACAGATGAACCTTCAATTTTCAGGCTATTGCAAATTTGAACTTATAATTAATAGTCTTTCATCTCTAATGTCTTATAGTTTGTAAAAGACCTGCATTAAATATTTAACTTTGTCCATCATGCTAACAGAACAAAGTCTGTACTTTTTCCTCTGTAAAGTTTTCCAATCTGAGAGATTTGTGAATTCGATATTTTCTTTGAAATTTGTTATTTTTTAAAACAAAACTTCTCCAGGTTTTAGTCTTGTATAGTAAATTGTTTATTTCAGATCTTGATTTTCATTCTTTTGCTGTCTTGTGTATACAGAAATTTGAAACTGTTCTGTTCTCTCACCATTATCTAAGAGAGGTGTAATTCTTATACAGTTAAGAGTGGCTTTTTTAAAAAAAAATCCATTACCGAGGAAACATTTATGTCATTCCTGTCATCAGTTGTGTGATGCGAATTACTGTAATTGCTTGTAAACTGTTTTAAACAGCTTCTAGAGTTTGTCTCCTGTGGTTTTGTCTGGATAACCTGTGTCATACAGAGCTTTCAAACTTTTAACCACCTTTTAAATAAGGATCTGACTAAGGTAGCTCAAAGCCTTGCACCCACATATTTTATTTTGAAGGAAATGATGCAGAACAGCCAAATCCTGAAACTCCTGAAGCTGATAGGAAATTTGGACTGGCTCAGAATATCTGGGTGGATTTGGGATTTGTGGATTTGCAAATACAGATTTGATCTTCACTTGTGTTAAAAGACTGAATCAACATTTCCCTCTGTCAAAATAAGCTTTGTGTCAGGTAATTTGATTAAAATAGAGAGGGACAAAAGATTACTCCCAAAACTAAGCTTGGTGGCATAAATGGTGTGTTCACCAGCACATGTGAAATGAAAAAAGATCTCGTGAGTTTACTCAAACCCTCCAGTAAGTCCAGAAATGAGAATATCACTCTGGTTTCTCCAGCCTGCAGGGGCTGTGCTGCTTCTGGAGGAGAAGGGTCCTTCTGCCAGGGTTAAATTCCTGCAGCAAACACTTCCTGATGCTGGAGGACACTCGGGCACAGAGGCAATACTGGTCTGGATCCTTCTGCTGACAGCTTGGATAGAATCTCTTTGGAAAAAGGTGCTTTTCTGTCCCACCAGCAAATCACACCAAGTGGCTTAGCAGCAGTTTTGTATCACAGGAGGTTAATGAAAGGGAAATTGGAAAGCATTCAGATTTTGATTTTGCTCGGAAAGTGCTTCTGGTTTTACTGTCATCATCTTGGTCTTTAGGCAGACTAAGAAAAAATCCCCCAATATTAAACAAGTTGAATGAATTAATTTAAAAGTAAATCTTAAATAGGTTAATATTAAAACAAGTGTATGGAGTACAAAGCTAACCAGAGCATGGGAAACAGCTCTTAAAAATGTTTATGGAAATGAGGATCAAATATGAGAAAGGTTTTCATTAATTTAGACTGTGGAGGGGCTTTTTGTTAATAAATAAGTAATAAATAATTTAATAATTAATTTTTAAAATAATAATAAATAATAATTAATTTTAATAATTAATTTTGTTAATAATTTACTAATTGTGGACCAGGTGAACTCTGAAATTTAGGTAAAGAAGAGAGAACAGACTCAGCTGAGGCCATGCCAGGAGTCTGTGGCTGCACAGCTCCTCAGGCTGCAGCTGCCCTGTGCTCTGGCAAGAGTCTCCCCAGGCAGGAACACTCAGCAAATTTACAGGCAATTAGCCCAGGCTGGGATTCCTTGGATCATTTACATCCAGCACTTGAGATTTGTTGCATTAATTCCACCAGCTCAGCACAAGCCCTGGAGATTTATCACAGGACTAACACCATTGCTCATCTCATGATCTCTGCAGTCAGAGCTGCCACCAACTTAATGGCACTGTGAGGAGCTGTGGGTGACAAATTGGCATCTGCAGAGGAGGGACAAGTTAACACCGAAACTTTGAATAATTTCATTGTGCATAAATATCATAATGGTTTACAGGGAGCCTTTTAAGCCTGAAGAGTTGCAAGACAGGACAAATGTACTTTGTACGTGTACATGACAAATGTTCAAATGTACTCAATTTCTGTGGGTTTTTTGGCACAAACCTTTAAATGTCCAGGTGTGGAGAGGAGGAAGGAAGAGATGCAGATCTCGAACTCACCCATCACACAGATCTATTTGATCCCTCAGTTAAAAGGGTCACAGCCCCTCAGGAGCCCAGTGCTCTGACACTTCTCATCATTTCTGGAATTTAGCCATGCCCAAAGCCCTCACAAATCAGCTTCCAAACAATGTTTTTTTCTGTTTTTTCACAGTTGTTATATGTCTGTATCTTCTCCTGTGTATATGAAAAATACATCACTCTATCCTTGAAATCTTGGTATCTCTGAATTTCAGGCGTTATTTAAACACACTACTAGCAGCAGCTTCTTTAATTGCAAAGCTTTATAGATGAAAAACTATAAAGTAAAATAAATTAATTTTGATTTGAGGTTGTTCTGTGCTCTTGCTAAATGCTGCATGTATTAAGAAAAAGTTTCTTGGCGAATTCTGTCCTCAAATGACAAACATTCCTGAACTTATATTAAACATAGGTGGTTCTTCTGATAAGCACAGTTAACTGCTGGAAGGGAAGGCTTGCACGAGCTGATGAGAGAGGGAATTGCTCCTTTGATTTAATAGATACTGATTAGCCTAAAAATATTCACTTAGGATAAAACTAAAAGTAAATGGGAGGAAAATTGGGTAATCATGGTCTTGTAATACTTCAGGATGTGCATGGACTCAATAACAAGTTTGGTAGTTTCTGCAAGAACACAGAAAAAATGACACTGAGGCTACTCAGTGAACAGTTATTAATTAATAATTAGGTATGTTTAGTCTGCACAGTAGAGAAAATGGAGACACAATCTATATCTAGAGGTTACTGCCAAAATACATATTTTTAAATTAAAACATGATTGTGAAGGGTCTGATTTCCCTTCTGTGTTTCTGTGCTTTTCAAAAAGATATTTTCTTTAGCTTTTTCATATCTCAGCTGGTAACTCCCAGAACAGGTGGACACCAACACCTCAAATATGCTACTTGGAAAGGCAAAGAGTATTTTACAAGTGAAAGGAGGGATGTAAATGCATGGGAGGGTAAAAGTTGTTTCACAGTCTAATCGTTTAACCATACCAAAGACATGCAGATAAGAGAGAAACTTCAAAATGAAAACTTTGGGACAATGGACCAAAAAACACATCTGATCCTACTTCAGTTTGGAAAAGAAGAGATGTAGAAATTCCAGCTGAATTTCTCTGCACCTTGGAAATGAGTCCATTGATTTCTGCAGGACAATTGCTCCTTCAAGGAGAGCTTTGTGTCACTGAGTACAAATTTGCTTTCTATCGAGCCTTTCTTGCAGACTTCAGCTCAGAATACTGGATAGAAATGAAGAATAACGTTCAACAGCAAGAATGATTGTTCTTTTATTTTGCAGAAGAAAGAGACGACAATTTACATCTGTGGGTTAAAGGTTCTGTTTTTCACAGAAAGGGAAAATAAGTGAGTAGGGAAAAGAAGTGAGTTGAAGAGATTCTAGTGGGAATCTCAGGAGTCTGACCTCACTGATGTAGGAGGATTCCCCTTCCAGCAGCAGAGGCTGCTTGCTCTGGAGGGAGTGGGAGATGAGCAGGCTGGGTGCTGCCCCTGGGAGGGAGGGAGGAGAAATTTCAGGGATGGAGGGGCAAATTCCCAAAACTGTTTGTAAGAAGTGCACTCGTCAATGGTTTCCTCTGCTAGCAGTGCCTTTTCTAGCCTCAGAAAGCTGGTCTTTGAGCTTTCCAAATCCTAGTCACACTGATAAAACTTCTAGGAGCCTGGAAAAGTGTGGAGATTCAGTGGCTTAGTTCCAATTTACATCTTACTGTTACACTTTAATGTCAACTCCTTTCCTTTAAGCAAACTAACCAAGTTAGCCTCAGTTGTTATTTGCTTTTTCATAAATCACTTTGAACTCTGCTGGTGGAAAACACAGCATAAGGGCTGAGTATTATCATTATATATGAAAGAAAAATTCTGTAGTTAAGACTTGGGCACATATTTCACACAGTGGTGATATGGGTTAGTGTTAACTTTCTTAATTTATTTCTGAAAAACGAGTTATTGCCCTTCCTGCATCCTGCTTAAAGATGGAGAAAATGAGGCATTGAAGGATTAAAGCCGAATGAGCTTTTACTTAGCAGCAAGCCCATTTATAGGAATAATAGAACATTCCCTTCCTTGCCAGTTATCCTTTTCTTACAACTGTATTTGTGAAAGATGGTGTTGAAACTTTGGGATATGGATGCAGAGTTGAAGGCAGCCCTCTCTGTAGGAGGCAGGGGAAGTGCTCCAGAGAAAATGAAACACAGAGGATGGAGAGAATGCAAAGAAACTTCGGAAATCAGGCAGTCCTTCACTGAGGCAATGCACAGGAATCAAGAAAACTCATTCTGTAGCAATAGATACAAAATATGACACTTAGATAGCAAGGAAAGCCAGGAAAAACAGGGTTAAAATGATCCATGGCAACAGAATGCTGAAGAGCTGGGTAGATTCTGGAGGGACCTGGGCCACAAAGGGAAAAGAAGGTGTAAAATATTAAACTGATCATTAGAGGCATTAGGGAACACCAGTACAGGCAGGCTGGGGGGAGTTTTGCTCAATGCACAGTTCATTTAGGTGGCTGATAAGCTGCTCAGAGAACTTCTAGAAG
>VZRO01001446.1:861607-964779 GCA_013397915.1 Daphoenositta chrysoptera | reverse complement strand
TCATTATCCTCCTCTGATTCTGCCAGCAATAAATTCACTTTCTAACTTTAAGTTAAGCCTATTTTGCCTTTGAAATGTTTTCTCCTGGTCCTTATCTCAACTAATGAAGCCTTCGTTAATTTTTTTCTTCCCCTCTCTCCTCTGCCCAGCTGTGGCAGGGGAGGCTGAGCAAGCGACTCTTGTGGGTGCCTGGCATCGGGCCAGTGCCAAACCACGACACACAGTTAGGGGAATAGCTTCTTAATAGTGTTACACTCTTCTCTTTTATATAAGTGGCATTGCCTTCAATGCATTTTCCTACTTTATTATTCATCTTTGTGTCTCAGTCTTTTACCTAAAGTTTTTATGATTAGTAGATGCTCAAGTCTGCTGAAGTTTATACATACATAATTTGATTAGTTATAAAATCTGAAAACAATATTAGCTGTCTTCATGTGATTTTTCAGAACAGTACCTTCTGCAGATGACCAGTTACTTGGAGAAGTAGCAAAGTAATTGCTATGACCTCTGTTGAACTCTATCAAATGCCTATGCAGTAAGAGACTTAGGCATATGTACAGGGAATAGAATGTGTAATACTGAGTTTTAAATGCAGAACTACTGTAAAGCAAGAAAATAGGCTGTGAATATCTCCATTTAAGAACTGAAAATATCTGTGAATGTAGGGAATGGAGAAAAGGCTAGGCAAGATTATGAATGAAGCATCCTCATACAGGAAGATGAGAGTCTCCCGAAAGACTGTTTCATGCTTCCAGTATTCCTTGATGATTGAAGCAGTAAGTTGATAAATCCATCAGTGTAAGTGCCAGTTATGACATTATATGGATAGCTCTTTTTATATTCCTGAAGTACTGTGTGCATGTGTGAAAGAACTAAAAAAGATATGATATTTCTCCCCCTTAAAGTGAATAGAAGATAACGCCATCCAGCTCAGTGAGAACCAGGTTCAGTCTCGAAAAAACATATGCTGTCTTATGAAATTAGCTGGAAAGCTGAGTTGAATTGTCAGCCAAGCTGGTGTAAGAAAAATGATTTTAAAAGAATGGAAGTGTTTAATTTGTATTCCGTGTGATACGGAAGGTGAGAACAGCTTAGTCATATACGAGAGGAAAATGGATGGGAAGTAGTATCTTTACAGTGGCACAGCTTAGTTAGCACAGCCTTCCATGTCAGTACAGAAAAGTAAATGATCTTGAACTAATAGCTGGTGTGGTATTTTTCCTAGTTCTTTTCTCTCGATATCTTTCTGAAGTACTGGAGTGCATGGGATGAAGTTGACTATGCCAGTCTGAAGGCACAGGCATTATAAAGCACAAAAATTTTCAAACACAAAAGTACAGTCAAATCCATTTTGCTATGCCAACTAAGCCCAAATCTCTATTATTTAAGTGGTCAACAACACTGAGAGTATTTCTAAAGCTAAAGGTATGAATTTCTCCTAGAAAAAGCTTGCAGAGGACCAGATGCTACTCATTTATTTAGCATCAAAACCCTATGTTTGAAGTGAAGTCACCATGAGCTGAAAATGAGTAGGAGGTGTGTGCGATTGACACTGTGTGTGCCAAGGAGGGGGATCTTTTTCCAGTAGCACCTTCCTCTCCCTTAAGTTTCTTCTGCCTCAGCTGCATCAGGCACCAAACTTTGAAGCAGTTTAATATTAAAATAAACTTTGAATTATAATTTCTTAACTGTCACTGGGCCAAACAGGAGGGAATTTATTTCACTCCAAGCTGCTCCCAGGACACTCTCACTAGAAGCAAGACATACATGAGAGGTAGATAAGAACAGCACTGAAAGCATTTGTTACCTTGTCATAATTGGAGTGTTATTTAGTCTGCTGTTGCAGCTCATAGACCTGTTCACTGCAACACATTGCTTGTTGGGGGAGTGTTCACTGCAGTAGGTTTGCTGCCTTCTGGTATTAGTGTAACATTTTAATGACCACATCTTGGTCACAGACATCATGTTAAATAGACGGCAATTAGTAAAAAAATACTTTAGCAAGACTCTCACAAATCCTAGTTCTTAGGTGAATTTCGGTTTCTCTGGGACTTGTTCCTTAGAATATATGTGATGCAGTGAGCCTGGGGCTGGTACTGTGTTCAAAGGGCAGCTGGCTTTGTTGCTGCTGGGTACAGCCAAAGTGGTTAGTTCCTTTCCCTAATAGTCTTGAAATGTAGCTTTTTTCTTTTTTCTTCCTAGCTTGTTAGAGCTGTAATTAAATACTAGGGTAGCTCTCAGGTGTGGCTGGCTTCATCTAGCACCTCACACTGCAGTACTGAATCAGACAGTCCTGGAGAGCCAGGTACTGTGCAGTGCTGAGTGTATACTGCTGCTTTCCAAACCCTATTCTAAAGCCTTCTTTTTAACTTTAAATAAATATATCAATGCAGGGCTCTGGGTGTTACAGTGGAAGAGCTAGGCTGGATTTTTTGCTAGAACAGCTTAAGTTGAAGTGTCTCTTTTGAGAGTATTTAGAACTACCTAAAATGTACAAAATAATTCAGTAAGCAAAATCTCATTACTCACTGTGTGCATCCTTGTACACCTTGAATGTTGCAAATAAGCTTGACTGCATTTCAGTGCTGATGGTCAGTCTCCTGAGACTGCAACTTCATATATGTGTTTGTATCATGCAGTGGTAAACTATGTTTGCTGTTTAGTGGTTGTTAGGATGATCAAGAGTACTTTGCATTACTCTACTTACGAAAGCTGCTATTGCTAGTTTTTTATTTTTGTTTAAATCTTTTATTTTTCCATGCAGCTTATTAACATATGTGCTCATGTGCAACATGTTATTGTTGCTAATAAGCAAGGTTTTTTTGCATGTAATGTATTAGACTTTTGACTTTGTGGAGCACTAGTGAATTAACCAACCAGTTAATGCAGAACCCCATTTGGCTTGTTAGAATGTTGGTTTTGTATGGCAGGTGATGGAATGAAATTTTAGTAAACTGAACTGAGTATTTTTCACTTCTTTGATTTTTCCTTTATTTCTGGTATCATGCTAAATTGTGATTCTAGAGGAAAAGTGTATTTAGCCATGTGTATGCTGTTTTATATCAACAGTGACACTAATAGCGTTACCCCAAATTCTTCCACATAAGGATATTTAGAAGGCTTTTGACTAAATGAAATTTAGCATTCTTATTTATTGCTTTAAAAACTGCTGTAGAATTAACTTCCTGTTTTCAGAGATTACACAATTCTGTTTCTGGTGGTGTTTTTGAAAGATTTTTTTCTTGTTCCAGATTACGATAGGGGGGAAAAAAGGCCAGAACAAAAAAAAACTTTCTGAGGAGTGGGGCTTTGTGTTCTGCTGTTTTCTCCAAGCATAGGCCTTCTGGCTAATAACACTGGTGGGTTTGGTTCCTTCCCTGTATCAGGATGGTTTGGATGATCTCTATATGGCTTTGAAGTTTAATATTACAAATTTCTTTCATGTCTTCTAAGCAATCACAATTACAGAAAATGTGTATTCCTGCTGATAATGTATTTATTCCATCTGCTGTTCTTCAGAAGATCTCCCTTTATGACACCTTGTTTCATAGTTTAAGTTCTTATTTTGTGTTGTGTCCTACCCTTGAAACTATTTCTGTATTAGTTAGTGATCGCTAGTTCTCATCTTGTTATATTTTCCTAAAATCACCCTTTTTTTTTTCTTTTTTCTCCTGAGAAGAGTTCTAATGTTGAGAGACCTGTATACCTCTCATCTTATAAGCAAAGCTAACAAATTCGCTGGTGTGATGATTGGGACTTGGCTCTTTTATTAAAAAAATTCTGTGTCAGATTGACAAATAAATAAATACGCTGTTTAGGGCTGCATAGTTCTAATAGGAATAGATGGGTAGTAGTCATGTTTTAAAGCCAATGATGTGTCATTTCTGTGTTTGACTATTCCAGTTTCTCTCTGGTTTATCCCATGCTAACTCAGTTTAATGAGAGGTCTTACTGGCATTTTTGGAAATCTCTGTATACCAAGTAGGCTAGAAGATTTTTGTTTGTTTGTTTTGATAATTCTGTCATGTTTTAATACCTTTTACTGGAAAGAGCAAATTGCCAAGTTAATGCCCACTCTTCTCCTCTGCTATAGGAGGAGGACAGCTAAGATAACTGCCCACAGTTAATGCACCAGATTCTGTCTTCCTTCCTACCTTTTTAAACACTTTTGTAGGTTTATTGCCTAATGGCTTTTTAAGACACTGGATGTTTCATATTTCTTCCTGCCTGTTGCCACATCTTCTAAAACAATAAATAAGTAGTAATACAATAAAGGAAAGAGGGAGTTATAACCTGGTTATAATCTCTTTCTTCCTCTTCAGTTTTAAAGAGTATGGATGTCTCTGCAGGCCAGCACAAACCTGTGCCTGTGCAGCACACCCAGCAGATGGTCCTTCGGGGTAGTGTACAAGAAGAATCTGTGTACAATGAGCCCAATGAACTCCCCCAGGAGGCTGAGCAAGCGACTCTTGTTTAGAAACTTGCTAATCAAATTACTGCCATTCGACCTAGTTCCTATTTCTCTATCCATCTTTCAACCATATGTACATTTCTCACCTTGCTAATCACCTTCCTGAAAAGGCAGCATCACAGTCTAAGTAGTGTGTGCTGCAAAAAGTTTTTATTTTTGCATGCCTGGTAACTTTTTTCTGTGCCCTGCAAGTCTTATGTATCAAGAAATAGTGAATAACTGTATTTGCTTTACATTCTCCTCTCTACTGTATATTTTTCTCGAGTTCTCCTTTATCTTTTTGTTTGGTTTTGTGGGGGCATAACTAGAATTGCAGTGTGGAGGGGAAAAACCTGCCCCAGACTTATGCACTGGCATAGCTCCATTTTTCTACTTCTTTTCCTTCTGTTAATTGTTCTTGTGTTCCAGTTGTCTTTTTAACTGCCTTTTAGGTATTTTATTTTAATATTAAGCTGCTGATTTCAAAAATCTTTTCCCAGTGATTCCAACATTTGTTTTTGAGTTTAATAACTGTGGTAGAGGCCATCATCATGTAGGTACAGTTAGGATTGCTTTTCCCAGTGTGTGTTTTCTGTATTTATCATGGTGCCATCTTTTTTCTTTCCCTTTATTGTTCTATCATTCCTCTGAGATCTTTTGTAACTGTTTACATTCAGGCTTTTTTTATCCTGAATAATTCACTAACATTAGCATATATTGTCATCTATTTAGATCTCCTTTCAAGTTTCTTGCAGGATCCCACTCTTAACCTCCATCATTATGATATTTGATTTATTCCTCTGCTCTGTTTTCAGTTTGTGATTCTCAAGAGTGTCTTCTGCCATATCCCGTGGTAACTCATTTTATTTACTGAGGAGCCTTGTTTGCATTTTTTGGAATTCTGTGCATACCAAATAGATTGAAGTTTTTTTTTCTTCACTTGATCATTGATTCAGATTTTAATACCAGTCCTATTAAATATTTAGCCAACAAATATAACCTCTGTTTGGGGGTAATTTACAGTAACTTTACATTAAAAAAACACTCTTTCTCTCTCTAGAAAATCCTCAGCTAAGGTTTCTTAATACTGTTACACTCCCTAGGTAGCATGCAAAAATATGCAAACAAAGGAATTAAGTAATAGATTAATCTGCTGAATCTAAATTAGTATTCATATTGCTGAAAAAATGAAATCTTTATTTGCTTGTTTTTAGTATTTCCTTTTCTAAGCTATTTTTATGTACATTCTTGAAACCTTGGTGAATAAATAGCTTCTGTGAGATAAGAGGCATTCATTTGTTTGTTTCTTTTGAACTTAATTATGTTACTACAAAATGTGGTGAAAAATATTACCATCAAATGGGACAAAGTGTCTGTGCGAAGAACCTAGCAGCAAAATTTCTATCAGACCTCCCCTTGGGTTTTCACAGCCTTTTTAGTGATGTTTGCTAAGACTGGAGTTACTGAATCCTCACAGTCGATGTTTAGTCTGCCATAATTTCAGCGAGTGTTTACAGCCATGGGATTCCATAGCATGTCTCACCTTTCACTAGAGGAAGCAGTGCTGAGCCAAGCCTCTAGGCAAACTGTCATGCATTGGGATTTGAATGAATAAACAAAAGGTATGTTTACAGAAATGGTGGACATATTACTTGATCTATGCAGCAGTGAAAGAGTTGATTGTTGTCAGTGACCTTGGAAGTAAACAGTGAAATCTTCAAGTCTGCTGATGGTAAATAGCTGTTTTGCTTACTTAAATGCCACACCAATGGTGAGGAACTCCAGAAGCACATCAGTAAACTCTGCAAAAAGAAGTTTCGGATTACAAAATTCTTGGAATATAGTTGTGACTATAGGACAATACAAGGACACAGCCTCTGGCTTGGGAAGTTCCTGAGCAGCAGATTTCTGGAGAGTGCTCTCAGGAGCACACTTCTCCATGCTCCATCTTCATCGCCTGCCCCAAGTGTTCATTGCTGTCCTCTGAGAGGCAGCAAGGGGAGTATGTGGTCCAACACTGTCCGGCTTGATTGTAGGCAGAGTAAACATTAAGATCAGTTGCTATTTCAGTAGAGACGTGTTGGGAAGAAATGGTGACCTCATGAAAGATTTAAGTAGTGAAACTGAGTAAGAGAAGTGTTTGGGAATTTCTTCTCAGTAGCTGTGGTGGTATTAGTTGGTTACAGAGGCAACCCGGTACTGCTGCATTAGGCTGCAAACCATTTGCGCTGGATTTTTAGGGACTTGAAAATTTGGAAGCAGCTTCTACAAAGGCATTTTAAAACTGATTCTAAATTATTTTAATAACCTGCTGCTTTTCTCAGCCCTGTTGTAAGTAGGATAAGTAGGCTAGACTCTGAAGCAGTGACAGGCCTGCCTCCTTAGCCTTGCATAAGGGTTGGGTCTCTGTATCCTATGTTGTGTGCACTGTGTCTGTAGGCTCTATAGCAAGTTCATGGAACAACTCAAAAGCAGTGTTGCTCTCTGGATTCACCACGGCACACATGTTATTATTAATACATTTAATCTCGCAAGATTCCCTAGGCAAAAAGGCCTAGAAAAAAATGTAAATCTAATTGCTCAGACATAACACTGATACTGTTTACAGTACCTCAGGAAATGTCTCTTGGCTAGATTCTGAGAATTAGTTTTGCGGGATGGTGAATTCAAGGCATACATATGTTTGTTTGTTTTCGTTCATTTTTAAGATTTGATTGCCAGGAAGTGCTTCCAGGAGTTCAGTTTTGGCATAACAGTGTATGAATTAACACCTTAATTCTCCTAGGCTTTCCTTGGATTTGTATCCATTATCTTTAATATGTGGCATAAGTTCAATATGAGCAATTCTTTTCTGGTTTCTTCAGACTATAGCCGTGGATGTAAATAGACACTGAGATTTTCTGGCGGATACAAGGAAAGAATGAAAAGCAAAGAGAGGAGAAGAGCCACAATTTATACATTTTTCAGTTTGATTTTTTCTTTTTTAAGATGAAGGAAGGTAAGACTTGCAGTGTTACTTGGTGATTCATGATCTACCAAAATAAGCTTGACTAAAAGAGGAGGGGAAAAGAAACCACCTAAAAGTCATGTTTTAGCTTTCAAAATATGGAAAAGGAAGGAAATGTAAGTGTTCTCAGAAAAAAAAATAATTTTACCACAAATCTGGCAGAGATTTTTGTGGAGAAATGTCTGTGTTTTTCCAGATGAAAATTGAGAAAACAACCTGGTAAATCTAGATGAAAAATTTAAGTACCACATGGTAGTCTAACCAGCACAGTCTCTGCAAATAAATTCTAGTGAGATCAGTCGATCTTTGGATGAATGTCAAGATACATATGGTTTTGATGTAAAAGTTTAATTTGGTTCTGTGCATACATTGCTTACTTTCACTTCCCTAAAGTAAACCATTGGAAGATATGAAGTACTGCTGTATGGAAAGAAGCCTGGAAAATCTTTATGCAGATTAGAGTTGCTTTAATTCAGTGTATAGTACTTCGTGTTCATGACTTTTCATATTCAGTAATGAATTTCTCTTCACCCACCTGCCCCGGCAGACCTGGTGTGATACTTTTCATTTAGGATGCAAGTCTGTGGTCCATCTGCTGCTAGGCATCTTGAAATAATTTGTAAGGGATGTTCTTTTAGATACAGTGTCCTGGAAGAGTTCACATTTGGTGGGAGTAGTATTGGCAACATAAATATTGACTTCTGTGGTAGCACTCGTCAGCTGGTAATTACAGGCAAGCCGGAGATGATCAGAACTGACGTCTGTCACGTGCCCACGCAGTAGCTGGGACCAGAGACACTTCTTTAGCAATGTTAAAAAGTAAATCTCTTTAAGCTAGAGCAACAGCAGCATTTCCTGAGGCAAGAGGAGTCTGCTGAAAACATGAAGCCTCTTGTATACCTGTATATAGAAGCCCTCAACAAACCATTTTCTACTAGTTTTTCGGAGGCTTTTGTAATCCAAACCTTCTTTTTGCAGAGTTTGATGCCCTTTGGAATTTTTTGCCACTGGTAGGGCATTTAACTGAGGAGTTGTCAGCTAGGCTGGTGAGTGGCGTTGGTGCTTGGGCTGTGGGTAGTACTGCGTTTTGGGAACAAGATCAAAAGCACCTGGTGTAAACTCACCTTGAAGCTGGAAGGTTGGTCTGACCTCAAGAAGGACCTGTCCTTCCTGTTCACTTCCATTCTTGGACCACCTTGATTTGGAGCTCTTTCCTATAAGGTTCATGATGAGCAAGAACCACCATTATTTTGGTTTTGCTACTCTCCCCCATCATAATTGATCCAGGAGTTATGGGTAGGGAGGGCATTTTATGATCAAATACCACAACAACATGAGAAACAGATGAAAATCCCTTCAGTTGCACTGTCGTCCCTGCTTTGCCTTGCAGATTGTAACACTTCCAAGGCAGCTGGCAGTCTTGTTACTGTCTGAAATATTCATGTGGTACCTTTGCATCTTGACTAGATTCCTGTCTCTATCATGGTGATAGGGAGAGACAGAAAGGTGGAGGTGGGGACAGCATGCTGTCAGTGAGGTCAGACAGTAAAATGGTTAAACATTTTATCTGCAGTGGGAGCTCTGTTGCTGTTGCAAGCCCTGGCCATGGGCTAACACAGTTTTGTGCTGGTTAACAGGTAAAATTACTGAAGTCTAGGCTTCAGCCAGAGTGAGAAATAACCTCCTTCTCCCACTTCCACCAGCTAGGAGGAATAATCTGTTGCCTAAGGTTATCTACATCTGAGCCCTGTGCTTAGCCAGGAACCAGTTTGTAGTGGTTTGGGGTTTGCAGACTATACTGCTAACCCTCTAACTCCAATTTGAAATACCTTCTTGATGAGAATAGAAACTTGTGAGGGGACAAATTTGACTACTTCTTCTCTCATGTTTCTGTAGAAGTGAATGATTTGCTTTATATGAGCCTAATTGTGAGTAGGAAACTACAAACTGTAAATTTACGATCTTGCCGTAGTAAAAAAATGAAGCAGCATAAGTGTTCATTTCTGTAAGCAATCTCTGAAAAAAAAATTGGTTGTGAAAACTGTTGGATTGTGTTCCCACCTGTCTGTGATCATCCAAGAGAAATTGCAAGCAATTGTGTTTTTGCCCTAGAGGCCACTTGAGCTGTTATCTATGGGTATCTGTTTCCTGCTCTGGGTGAAATATGGAAAAATTCTTAAGAGACTAAGGCACATTTTAAAGACTGCAAGCTGGGTTGTACTCAAGCCAGCTGAGATGAGAAAAGATATTATTGAGGAGCCCTGCAAGGCAGTCAGTTTGCTCTTACACTCCTAGGGTAAGCAGAGGTGTGGAGGCACCAGCTTTAAAAACTTTCTCCTTTTTTTTTACCTGCCTTTAAACATAGGATCTTTGACCCCTAGTGCAGGTGGTGCTATGTGCTCTGTCAGGGCCCACTGAGAAGCAGTATCCAGTGCACAGCTCCTTAAAATATTTATGAAGTAATCTTCTGCCTCTGTGCCACTGCTCTGTTGAGATCTCTGCTGGTTCTTACTGAAGTTCATTAATCAATTGTGGAACTTCAGGTTTTAAACGCAAGTCCGGCATGGTTTTATTCTTCATTACCTGGCATGCAATAAACACAGCTGCTGAACTTGAGTTTCCTCGACAAAATATGCTGCAAGAGTGTCGTGAGTAGGTTATGGAAATCTGTCTGACATACTTCAAATGTCTTAAAAAAAAAATAATCAGTTTTACCAGATGATTTGGCACTTCTGCCTGAGTGAGCAGAAGGACTGAGTTGAGGCTGATTGGCAGGCTTGACAGGCTGGAGAGGGGAGCCAGTGTGAACATCGTGAAGTGCAGCATGGCCAAGTGCAGGGTCCTGCATCCAGGTTGGGACAATTGCCATCACACAGGCTGTATGATCAATGGATTGAGAGCAACCCTGCAGAGCAGGACTTGTGGGGATTCTGGTGGATGAAAGGCTGAACGTGTGCACGTGCAGCCCAGAAGGCAAGTTGTACCTTGATCTGCACCCACCTGGAGTGTTGCGTCCAGCTCTGGAGACTCCCAAGATAAAAAGGATGCAGACCTGCTGAAGTCAGTCTAGGGGAAGGCCACAAAAGTGAGGTGAGAGGGTTGGAGCACCTCTCCTGTGAGGAAAGGCTGAGAGAGTTGTGATTATTAAGCCTGGAGAAGTGTAGGTTCCCAGGATACCTCTCTGTGGCCTTTCATCTTCTAAAGGGATCTTAGAAATAGGGACAGACTTTTTAATAGGACCAGTTAGGACAAGGGGCATTGGTTTAAGGTGAAAGAGGGTAGGTTTAAATTAGATATTAGGAAGAAATTCTGTACTGTGAGGGTGGTGAGGCACTGGAACAGGTTGCCCAGGGAAGTAGTGGATGTTCTGTTGTTGGAAGTACTCAGAATCAGGTTGGATGGGACCTTGAGCAGACTGCTCAAAGCAGCCTTAAAGATGTCCCTGCCCATGGCAGAGGAGGTTTGACTAGGTGATGTTTAAACAACTCTTACAACCCAAACCATTAGGTGGTTCTGTGTCTGAAGTAGTGCCTGTGCTTTTTATATTTTGGGAAGGGGGAATTTCAGACCACTGAATAGGTCATTGATGTATTTTTATAAGTCCAAGCAAAAAAAAGAATGTTTAACTGAAGCACATTTGACCTAGAGATTTGATGTTACTGCAAAGAAGGGCTTCGGATGGTTTGAAAAAGAAAGATTTAGAGTAGCAATGTTTATAGTCTCATTTATGTATAAACCATCTTCGTTAAAAATTACCAGCCTCTATATGATACAGTAGGAAAAAATTTCCTTATAAGCAGATTCTGGTACAGTTTGCTTGATGTTGTATGTCTGACACCTCTTCCTGAGGCAAGATGAGGCTGTGAAGGAAAGGGAACACTGACTGATACTGAATTAAAAATACCAAGTCTTCAAGGCTGATTTTCCTGGCATTTCTTGGAGTGTTTCTTTTAATTTGATATGGGAAGACAGCTGTCCTTCAGTGTCCTTTGGTTTCTGGTAGCTAAACATCAAGTGTTCCCATTGCGTGACTTTGGCTATTGTTCCTCAGTCCTGGAGGCACTTTGTAGACCTCAGTTGCAAAAGGGTAAGGGCACAGATAGATGAAGAATCTGTCTGAGGAAAAGCAATGAAGTGTAGAGGGTATTTTGCTTATTGAATGTCAGTTCCTCAGGGGGGTTGCCATCCTTATTTAAGGGTAATACAGGAGAAGTTTTCTTGTTTCCTCTACATTATTAGCAGGGTCACTAGTGAATAATGGTGACACCTAAGTCTGGATTTCATGTCTGCTTCTTTAGGGAGTGGAGAAAACCTTTGTTTTGTTTACAACCTGAGGGTAAGTAAGAGGTTTGCTGGAAGAATTTGTGGAATGACAGGAAGAGTAGTCGCACCTAGCAGGAAGAGTATCAACAAAGCTGTGTGCTTGATGGAAGCAGTATTTTGAAAGAGAAGAGGTATGTGTTTTAGTTAAATTAGTGTGTGTTCTTTCACCAAGGGATTGCCTGTCAGGTTTAATTTGAAATGAAACTAATTGTTAGTCTGACAGCTTGATGTGCTGGGAAATGCGATAAATACGTTGGTACCAAAAATCGTTTTCAGCTCTATTATCTAACCGTTGTTCGACTTAATGAGAAAGGAAGAGCTGAAACATGCATGCTTTTAGGAAAAACTGCCTATAAGTTTTGCTTATGTAGAAATAATGCAAGATTTTGTGCTCTTTTCATCAAATGCTTTTAAAAACTGTTGTACTCTTGTTTCATAATCTTTGCTAATTAACATAGGCATAAAAATATTGCTAGCTCTGGCAATGTTAGTATGTTTATCATGTTTCTGGTTTTGTTAATATTTTCTTCCCTACTGAAGCATATCCGGGACAGAGAGGAATCCGAATTCCCTAAACTACTGAGATGTAGAACTAAAGAATTAATTTGCATTTTTGGTCATAAGAGATTTCATTAGAATCACTTGAACTTTAAAGAACTAATTGCAAGCTTATTTTACAGCTGGTATTAAAAGGACAGCAAGGTCACTTTCTCTGATCAAAGTGAAGACTGAAAATAACTGCCTGGCAAATCACAAAGATAGACCTGGAACCAATTGTATGAGTCATCAAAATTTTATTGTTATCGCTTCAGACTGGTGTAATTAGGCATTACCTTTTGGGCAGACACAGAATGCAGTCTCTCTCTCAAAAACTAAAACCAGCTTGCTGTACACTGCTATGGGACTGGCTTTGAAACAGGAGAGGCAGTAGAAGGTAGGACTTCAGGAAGGTAGGACTTCAGGCACAAATCTGGACTAAGTACTGTCTTTGTAGGCAGCTGCTTTTTACTGCTGCCACCAGTTTCTTCTCTTTGCTTTCTTCCAGCAGTTGTTTTGATTTTCTAAAAAGTCAACATTTATTGGCTCTCGCTTTGTGGCAGTGGCCAAAACTGCACAACAGTACCAAAAGGATTTTTAGCAAAACTTCCAAGTTGAGTTCACTCCTGATGTATGTGTAAGCCTTTGTTTCTTTCTTAAGGGATTGGTTTTTTCACTCTTTTTGCAATCTGCTGTCATCTCTGGAGAGGTACTGGTTAGTGGCAGCAGGGAAATGTTCTGTATTCTGAAGTTCCTTTTTGATCCTGCAACAAGATGTAAATCAGCAGAGGATCCTGGCTGCAGAAATATCCAGGGACTAATGTCTCTAAGCAGTAATTTATCAGAGCTAGATAATAAGGGAAAGGAATTAAAGATTCTGAGGGGATGAATCTTTCTGTGACAAGGAAGAGAAGGTTAAGGAATAGGAGACTATTGGAAGAAAAGATTGCAATTGTCTGAAAAGATAATGGGAAGGTGATTGTCTTGAGTGTGAGAGAGACACCTGAACTGTACTAGATAGGGCAGAAAACTGAGTGTTAGGCCTACTGAAATTAATAAAGAGCTGGATAGAAAGAGGGAGAGGAAAGAAGAGATCAAAACCAAGATTTATTAGAATGGCAGAAGGGATTAAACCTGAGAAACAGAAAGGAGTGCAGAATAATGTATTTGCTTCTAATTCTTCTTCTCCTTGTCCTTTGTGGCCAGGAACTGGACACAAGATATTAGCAGTGCCCTTACCTCATGCATTGCTAGCCAGCGCAGAGGGTGGCAGCTCATTATCACTCATGCTTCTAGCTTAAGTAGCTAACCTTCATCAGTGTATGATGAAACCTGTTTTACAACTTCACTTGTTAAAGGTAAACTTGAAGATTTAGTCCCATGCATGCTTACCATCTAATGAGCTTTGTGCAACCCTGCACCCCTTGTGAAAGCAATCTTCAGAAGAACAAAAAAAGCTTTCTCCCTTTTTCTTACCCTGCTGCAAGAAAGATTCCAGCCTAAATAATATCACTAGGGTAGGCTAAGCTAAGCTTAAAAGAAAGGAATCCGCTTAACCTTCACTGACCTTTGTTTTGGTGTTTTCTTATAAAAGCAGTGGGGGCTGCAGAAAACCTGTCAGTTCTTTCAGACTTGAGAATTCAATAACAACTGTTTCAGATTTTACTTCTCTTAATTATTAGACCATCACACTGAAATGATACCAATCAGAAGCTCCATATGTGCAAAAGTTGTCTTAATATAACAGTACGAATACAAACAAGCAAACAAATTCCCCCAAACCTAAGGATTGGGGTCAAATCTGTTCCATCTGTATATTCAGTGACTTTAGTTGTGCGATCAGCTCTCCAGGTTTTCTTCAGAATTTGCTTTATTCCATAGAATTTATGCCATTAAGAAGTTACTTGCCCAACTTTTTATAATACCCATTGAATTTCCTGTGGCACTAGTTCCTATTTATTACACTTTAAAAATCTTTTTTCACAGCAGTCAGAATAATTTCCTTATGCGCTTTTTGATGGTGCTTCTAAGTGGTGCTTTCAGAATCAGTTTATTTTTAAAATGTTCTTGAGGTATGAAGAAGCCAAGTTTGAAGTTAAAGTGCAGAGAGTATAATTCATGGGCTGGCCGGCTTGACCCTAAGATGCAGTCATATTAGAATACTTAGCCTGTATCTATTTTCCAGCTATAGCTCCTGTTGCCTTTATTTGCATTGGCCTTTCCTCCATTGAATTGAACATCTCAAGTCGGACACTAAAAAAAAAAAAAAAAAAGAAAGTTTAATCTGTGATAAGTATGATTTTGTGATTTCCTAGGTATAGCTTTGGGATATTTTCTGGGAAATGACTGGAATCCTTTAGTTCTAGATGTCTTCTTTCATGAGCATTCCCTAGCTTTTTTGCTAAACTCTTTCCAGCTGTTACAGCAAGAGCACCTCTTGTGTAATCCTCGTTGATCACCAGAGGTCTGTTCTGTTTGCTGGAAAAAGACAGGGTTATATGAGGGTAACATAAGAGAAATGAGTTGAGCATTCAGTGCAATTTGTGGATTCTGTTTATTAGTAGACAAACTGAATAGAATCATCTAAATACCAGTAAGTAACATCCAGTTCATACACACCTTTATGCTACTTTTCTTTCAGTTTCTCAGCCTCTTTCATTTTGAAAAATTTACATACCATTAGCAGAATTTTGTTTTCAACCTGGTAACATGCTAGATGGGAGTGTATGTTAATTGAAGATGCTTTCAGATGTTTGCTGACACCAAAGGTCATGGTGAGACTTTGGAAATCTCTCATCCAATTGCCGAAATGGATGGGAACAGATTAAGACAAAGAGCTGTTGATGAGATGAACAGCAGCGAAGTGATCACTTCAAACTTAATTTAGTCATTAGCACTTTTGCTAAACTTTTGCAATTGGTCACTGTTAGAAACCAATTGCCTGGTGCAGATTGCCTGGTTTAAAGTTCTAAGCTTCTTACAAACCATAGCATTCAAGGACACAGTCCAGGCTCTGGATCATGAGATAACTCAGGTTGGAGAGGGCCTTGAGAGATTTCTAGTGTAGGCTCAAAGCAGGCATAACCAGAGCTCAAACCAGAACGAATACTCATGGCTTTATTCAGACAGGTCTTGCAAACCTCCAGAGATGGAGGCTGCACAATCCCTACAAGCAACCTGTTCTTCTGCTCCACTGTCCTCATGGCAGGTTTTTCCTCGCAGAACCTCCCTTTTTTTCAGCTTACTCCAGCTGTCTCATCCTGCAGCCGTGCACCACTGTTTAGAGCCTGGCTCTGTCTTCTTGGTAACATCCTTGCAGGCATTGGCAAGCTGCTGTTAGGATTTCCCAAAGCCTTTGTTCCTGCAGGTTGAACAAACCCAGTTCCCCAAACCTTTCCTCACAGGATAAATAATCCAACACCCCGAGCATCCTGATGGCCCTCCCTGAGCTTACACTACTACTGTATTGATGTTTTGGGGGCCCAGAACTGAACACATTATTCCAAATATGTTCTAGTGAGCAGTCAGCAGAGCAGGTTAATCTCCACTGCAAAATAATGCCAGCTTTATAGGCTGCTAGAAAAGGCTGCTGGCTTGTGTTCAGCTTGCTGTTCACCAGGAATACAGGAGAGAAATCAGGTGTATTAATTGTAAAATTTAGTCTGGTCTCTTCATCAGCCTCATCATCTATAGCCTGTATTTCATAACTTACCACTCTATGTCAAGTCTCTCTCCAGTTTAGCTTCAGGTGTCTTTGCCTCTTTTTTCACAAATCCCAATCTTTAGGGTTTTTTTCTGTATCTGTTCCTGCTTGGCCTGTGGAGGTTGTATTTTCTGCCCTTGGATCTCCTGGGATTTTTCTTTGTAACAGTGTATAGTAGGGACAACACATAGAAGCAGTGATGATAAAGAATAGCTGGTGTTTTATGTGTTGTTTTTGGGGATATTGCTGTCTGCCAAAATTGCAGGACAGTCTCATTTGGCTCGTGAAGCTTTGAGAAATCTTGTAGAGGTTAAACTGTGTTTGCTTTGCCTTAGCCATGCAGAGCAGATACCTGCAAGCAGAAATGCCTTATCTGCAAGCACAGATGGTGTATCTCATCAGACCTCCTAACAGAGCTGAAAATTTAGATGACCTCTTGGTCTTGTGAACCTTTGTATATTTAAAATAGTTAGACTTCTGTTTCACACTTGAAGATTCCTGCACATCTTGCTTTACTTGTGTACCATCATTGGAGCAATACTGTCATCTCAACACCTCATTTTTTTGCCACATGCACAAATGCCAAAGAGAATGTTCTTGACAAACAAGTGGCAGTTGAGAGTCCTTGATAAGCTGTGCCATTGCCACAGCTTCTTAAAGTTGTTTTCACTCTCAGTATGGCACTGCAGCTGATCTTACCTTGAAGATAGTTATTCAAAGAGTTAAACTACATCCATGTTTTCCAGAGGATCAGCACTTTATGGAGTAGTTACTTCTACCTGCAGAGGGTAGACAGCCTCGTTATTTTGGAGGAAGTCAAGTCCTGGTTGGAACTCAGTTCAGCTATCAGTCACGCAGGAATATTTTAAGAAAAGCAGGATGAATTTTAATAAGCTAAGAGGTAATATGTTCTGAGTTCTGAGCTAGAGGTGTACAAGTAAGTAATGTCATGTGAGTCCCACCCCATGACTCCTGCTGCACATCTCTTCAAGATCTTTATTTGCATTCATATTCCCTCAGCTGAATTGCGGGAACCAGTTGATCCTAGAAAACAACCCTTAGCTAATCCGTTTGCCGGTCTTAAGGTATCCTTGGAGAAACAGAGGTAATTTTGCTGGGTTTTTTTGAAATTCAGAGGATAATAGCATAGAACATGTGAGATTATCATGAGTCTGCTGCAACCAAACAGCTTCTTGGAGAGCACATCTTGCCATGGATAAGGGGCTCATTCTTACAGAGAGACATCATCTTGGATGAAGCATCATAGTTGAAATTGTCTGCAATAAATGGACTAAAGCTGTCAAACTACAGCACAGGAATAGTTGTCTGACTGTGCATTGGACTTTTTTTTTAAAATTATATTAATAGACTTGGGCACATAAAAAAAAGTAGAAAGCCTAAGGTCTAGATATCTATATCATTGTAAAAAGGGAAAAATATTTTGGTTAAAAGCCATGTGTTTTCCATAGGAAAAAGGTTGACCCTGTGTCTTAGAGTAAGAGAAACTGTTACTTAAAGTTTTTATATTGGCCTTATTTATGAAATGTGCATTTCTTCCTAGCTATCTCAGCAAAAACAAACTTTGATGTGAAGGGTATTATGTATTCCTTTTAAAGGGAATGTTACAGGTTCCTGTGTCCAAGCTATAAACAGGATGAAGTATCTCAGGCCCACTAAAAAGGTAGTTCCTAGGCTCTAATTTCGTTTGTTTGTCTTTGTTTACATATTGCAGTTGTAGAATTATTTTTGGGGTGTCACTGTTATCAGTGTTTCCCTATTCTCTGCTCTCAGAACTGGATTTTTAAAGTAATTTTATTTATATTTTACTGTGGTAACTCTGACAGAGACTTTGTTTCCTCTGTCATGATTCTAGTCTCCCACAAAAGGGGATTAAACAGCAACCAGCCAGCCTTTGGACAGCTTTATTTCAAGGTAAAAAGGCTAATTGGGGAAAAAAAGCAGTTTACAAGTTAAATTTCATGGAATTTGACGAAGTTGCTGCCAAGTCACAAGTTCACCAGTCTTCTGTTAAGTTTTTAATGTCTCTTAATCCACAGCTTCTGTGAAGATGAACAGTGTTGACTGGAGGCCCATTGTTGTCTAGTTTGTCTATGTTCTACAAAGTTTACATGAATCTTCCCATTTTTAGGAGCTCAAGATTCTTCTAGACTTCCTATCAGTGGTACAGTATGTTTTTAGTGTTACATGTACTGCTTAGTTCAAGTATAATAGTCTCCATATAATAATTCCTGAAGTTTCCATAGCCCGGAAGTCTCTCAGCTGTTAGATCATTATATTAGAATGTTTGAATTGTTTTATGAAGAAGTTGACTTCATAAATGCAGGGAAGGAGGAAATCGAATTCTACTGTGCAATAGCACTACGTGAAAACTATTTTGGTAGATAATAACTTATAAGACCATATCTATAGCAAAATGTAATACCGCTCAAATTCACTATTCTGCTGTTTTTCCTAGAGGAACGTACATGTACATGGTTAATTCTAAACCATAAAATGTAAATGTGGGTATCTTGATCACTTCATGAATTCATAGCTGTGCAATTATCTTTGGTATTTATTTCAGAATAATCAGTGCATAATCTGATGTCTATGTCTCAACTTGAAAAGTTTTGAATGCTTTTTATGGAACTATATTTGACACTTAAAAGATTCAGCTAAGTTAAAATCTTTTGAAGAATAAAATATCTTATTCATAATTTTGACTTTTCAGTCCCACCCTTATAATAGCTTTGTTGCTTTCTTGAAGCACCTAACAGAAACTCTTGGAATAATAATAAGAAAATTCCCAGTGTTTATATGCACTTGAAAAAAGGCAGTCAGACTGGTCAGCCTCACCTCACATCCTGATAGAGCAGCTAATCGTGGAAACTACTTTCATGTACTAGAAGGACATGAAAGTGATAGAAAACTCAACATGGATTCATCAAAGGGAAGTCATACTTTATAAACTTCTGCAATGAAAATAGCAACTTGAGAGACAAGGGGAGAGCCTTGGATATTGTCTACCTAGGCTTTAGAAAGGCTTTCAAAGCTGTCTGCTGTAAGATCTTCATAGAGAGGATATGAAGTATGGACTGGGTGAGCAGAGCGAGGTCGATTGAAAACTGGTTGAAAAGCTGGGCCCAGAGAGCCGTGATCCATGGAAGAAGTCTAGTTAGAGCCCAGTAATTAGCACTGTACCTCTGGGGTCAGTACTGGATCTGGTCCAGTCCTCTTCAACACCTTCATTAATGATCCAGGTGATGGGGCAGACTGTGCCCACAGCAAGTTCACATATGACACAAAACTGGGAGGAAGGGCTGGTACGCCAGAGGATTGTGTCCATTTCTGGGCTTCTTGGTACAAGAGGGAGTTGGAGCTACTGAAGAGAGTCAACTCAGTGAAGGGCCACAAAAATGATGAAGAAATCGGAGCACCTTTGCTGTGAAGAGAGGTTGAAAGAACCAGGAAGAGCTTTTCAATATGTATAAATAGCTGCAAGAAGGGCACAAAAAAAAGGGAGGCCGGCGGTTTTCAGTGGTGCGCTGTGACAGGACCAGAGACAATGGGCACAAACTGAAATACAGGAGGTTCCCTCTGGACATCAGTCAAAAAAAAAAAAAGGTGTTTCCTGTGAGAGTGACTGAGCACTGGCACAGATTTCCCAAAGAGGATTTTGAGTCTTGATCCTTGGAGATAATAGAAAGCTGCCTGGACATTGTTGTGGGTGGCTGCTTCTAGATGGCCCAGCTTGAGCAGGGGCTTGGAGCAGATGATCTTCAGAGGTCAGTGCCAACCTCAACCCTTCTGTGGTTCTGTTGTGGAGGGCTCTGTAATTACAGTTATATAATTTGTTTTATTCGTTTTTTCAGTGTTGTCTTTTAGATTTTTAGGCTGTCTAGACTAGGCTCTCTTAGTTCTCAAGTGATTGAAGGCAGTTCTGGTTTATGAACTCTGTAAACTCTGTCCAGAGAATAGGTTAGGAATGAGTGTTTCCAAGACTCTCTTAGGTTGAAGAAGTGATTTAATCTAAGATTGATTTTAAATTTCTATCTGAAGTGTAGTGGCAGACCTCTAGTAAGAGGGATCTTAGAGGAAGCACTTGTCCTTTGTTCAGCTGTACAGGAGGAGCCACCCAAGCAGCACATACTAGAGACTGGATGATCCAGGAGAGCTATCTAGCCTTTTCAGACTGTGACCTTGCACAGTCATCCCCACATCTTATAAATTATCTGATGGGACAATGTGGAACCAGGTCTCAGTTGTCTCTACAGTTGTATTGGTCCAAAGTAACCAGAGTTCTGATCAGTAGACTGTCAGATGAGTGCAAAAAAATTGTATATCCACAATGACATGCTCCATGAAAAAAGAAAGAGCCAGTGATCTTCAGAGTGAAACAACTGTTATGGGCATCTCCAGAGAGACAGCCTGCCCTGAGCCCTGACCCAGCACATCACTGCAGTGATGGGAGTGTTATCAGTGGCCTGGCATCTGTTCATGGGCACTGCTAACCGAGCCTAAACTGCAGCCAGATAAACCACTAGGGAAGATGCTGAAGTGCAGGTCCAGGGAGAAGGTCACATTAGCAACAATGTTTGAGTTGCCCTCTGCTTGCATTGCCTGTTCTGTATTTAAAAGGATTATGATCTTGTGTGCTGTCAAGTCCACGTTTTGCACAATACTATATTTCCTTGTCATTACAACCAAATTGTTTACAGTAAAAAAGCACGTGTGAGATGGTGAACAACTGGTTCTTTTGGCTTATTCTGTTAGTGTGTTAATTTGTGCTCAGATTATTTTCATATTTTCCCCGAGGATTATATCAGATATTTCTCTTCTGTCATGCTTCTGTGATAGTGGTTCTGCAGGCTCAGTCACACATTCTACTGAAAATTCGGAAGTGGTTTCTCAAGTGCAGGTACCCTACTTAAAACTCTTCATTCAATTTTCGGAGGTACAGGTGTTCCTGTTTAAATCAGTCACATTTGTGAAGGCCTAAGCCCTTTGGAAAATGCAGCAGGATATATTAATGAAAATAGCCAGAGTTCAAGTTTACAAACTGCATTTGAAACTGTTGCATTATGTGCACAATAGCTGAGATACTGAATAGGTTTCATTAGATTTTCCAAGGATGTAAACATCACCAAATTACACCTTCCCATTGCTATATGATATTTTGATCTGATCTAAAACCTGACCTACCTGAAATAATTACAAGCCTTTCTGAAGTTCCAAAAATGCATTTCCATTAAAAAACTGCTACTGAAGTCACACCTGTCAGTCTGGTTTAAGTTTTTAATTAATTTGTTCCTAAAGATTACCATACCTAAAAGAAATGGTAATTGCTGAAGAAACTGCTTCATATGCCAAGAGTAACAGTGAGATAACATTTGGTGAAATAAAAATGAAACTTTCTGAGCATTGAGTGGTTTATGAGAAAGTTGTGAGAGGCTGCTTGCCAGTCTGTGACACCTGGAGAAAGACTGGAATTACTTCAGACTGGACCTTCATAATAGTGAATTGGCTTAGGTTGTGTTTTCTGGAGTATTTGCATTCAGTGTTAATACCCTTCTGTTACTTGAAACTCTGCAAAGTGAATGCAGGCTAAAATCAGCATGACTTCTGCCACTTCCAAGGGTGATCATAGCTCTCCCTTTGAAACAATGCTAGGTAGATGCTTACTGTCACACAGTGTGGTTTTTGTCATACCAGCACAGGCAGATACAGAGAGTGGGCAATTTCCCATGCATTTTTCTTCTGCTGTGAAGAGTTGTGGCCTTCGTCTTTCAAATGCTCAAGTCATAACATTTTAATGCATAAAGATTGAGGGTCTCCGGTGGTCTGCATGGAAACTTCAGGAAGGAAACTTTATGAAGGAAATAGCAGAGGTACCAGAATTAGCCCATAGATGCCTGGTGGTTCCTTACTGCTGATAGCTTATCAGTGCTTTTCACATGAGTTGCAAATCTATCTTTTGATGGTCCTTCAGAAGAATGGCAGTGCTCCTTGTCTCTGCATAGGCTATAAAACACTTGGATTGTTTCTCAGTGTCATATCTATAAAATTTGGGCGGCGGGAATTGCATACATGTGATTATACTTAGCCCACCCACACGGAAAAAGGGAGAAGAAGGAATATTTGTGCACCAGTGTTGTCTCTGGTTGTGTGCTTACCGAGGTCATGGCCGAGCCCTTTTTCTGCATGAGGCAGGAAGCAACGTGTTACTGGTACCCTGTGGTACCTACATCAAAGCACTTCGTAGCAGATCAGTGCCATCTTCGCATTGTCTCTCCATGGACTTTCTCTAGTGTTACTATTGTCTACAAAACAAGATAGCTTGACATGGAGCATGTCCCTGGATATCTCTTCTGCCCTCTTATCTAGGCCTGTCAAAGGAGCTTGCACTTCCACTGTGTTTTAGGAAGTTTTCCTGATGCTTGTTCAGCAGTACTGCCGAAGGAGAGGATGTTCTTTTTTCCTTCCTTTTTTTCCTTCCCCTCACCCTTTCCCTTTCCTTTCCCTCTCCTTGCAGTTTACTCTCCTACTGTACTTCTGCCCAGTATCCACAAAACTCTTGGACCTAGTAAGAATGGATCCTTCTCTTCTTACTTCCACTCACAGATCAAGTAGCATGATTGCGCTGTGCTTTTCTGAACTCTGGACTGTGCTATTATCCTCTCTACGTTGCATCAGGAAGTGTTAGTGTTCTCTGTAGCAGAGCTTCACAACAAAACTTGGTTTTCTCCCTTAAAGCTCCTGTACGCTTTACTTTCTAGTTCTTTTGATGTGTTACAGTTATGAATGAGGATTCTTGTAAAATTCATGGATATTTCTTTACAACTGGAAGTAGCTAGAAGAGATCCCTCTGATAGGCAACAATGAAATTAAACTTCAGTTTGCAGCTGGCCATTATGTAGCAGCAATAGCATTGCTGTCATCTGGGTGCCTAGGGTATGTCTCTATGGGCTTCTTCTGTATGAAGATTTTAAATAAATATGACAGGAGCCCAATACCCTTCTGTCAATTTTCATGTCATAGCAGCAAGTACTCAGAGCAAGAATACACAAGAGATCTGTCTCCTCTCTTGACAGTGCAGGTTAATAATAGGAGTGCCATGTTGGTTAATACAAAGTTTTCCCATAAATAGGGAGGATGAAGATTAGAAAATTATTTGGCCTTTTGATAAATTAAGGACATTCACTTTTCACCTGCTCTTTTTGCTTTTTTTGTGGTGATAGAATGAATGGATAGGCATTTGACATGAAAAGAGTGTGCAGATTTGTTTGTTGGTCAAAAATTTACACGTATCAGTTTATAAAATATGATCTCAGAAAATAATGTTAAAGGAGGATTGTAAGTGAATACAAGTACCAGCAGTAAATATCTCAGACATTAATTTGGTTTCCTGTGTTTGTATTTTGAGCTTTTTGAGGTCACAGCTATCTGGTTGTTACAAAAAAGCTGTAGTAACACATGAGTTTGGGGTTTTTCAGCCCCTATCAGGGAATAGATTTTCATTGAACCGCACCTTTTTGTGTCTGAGCAGCCTAAAATGCAGTCTGGCCTCACGACTTACTTGCACCTGACATGGGTAGGTGCTCTGGGAGTCACTCGGAGACTGAGAAGTGACCACAGATAGACACCGATTCCTAAAATACATTATTGCTCCTTCCAGCATTGTTGCATTGCACTGACCTTTGCTGTTTTGTATTTTGCAGCCCTCATCTGAATAAAATGTTCAAATAATACCTCTAATTTTCAGTTAAATGAAACTTGGATTTTTTGGGGGGCCCAATTTTTTAAGATCATCTATATTGTAAGGTATCAAACCAGAATGCAGAGCCTTAATGGAATCTGAGACCTTTCTCAGATACATGCATTTCTGTCAGTGTGATTTCTACTCTGTCTCTCACACTCTTTCATGATACATTTTTCTGATGAAAGCAGGATAACTATCTGAATCCTTTCCTGTGTTCTTTGACTTAGCAATCCCAGGGCAGTATATCTTTTATCTTCTCCCTGAGTCTTTGATTTAAAAAAAGGAATAACGATAAGATCCAAATTGGTTCTGTTGTTCCTCTAAAGTATTTTTAAGACTTCTCATTGCAGAAGTTTTCAGCATTAAGATCATGTGAATTCAGAAGAGTTCAGCTGAATCAGGCAGTGCATCATCTTGCACTCCAGCCTGCAGCAATATTTGGTTGCTACAAGTTCCAAATTCCTGGTGTATTCACATGTGAAGTGATTATGCTGCAAGTTACAGAGGTGCTTTCTCAGGAAAGCACTGACTTTGGAAATACGTTATCCAAAGTCATAGGAGATAAACAGTTTGGTGATTAACTTGCCACTGTTGCACAGTTCATGTGTTGCTATTAAGAAAAACCAAGAAAACTACTGGTTTGGGATCAAGCCCTTGGGGGCTAAAAGGCTGTTAGAGAAGGACAGGATCATTTCCTCCCTGTACCCGCTGCCAAAAAGGTGCCGTTAAAAAATTTCCTCTGCTTCTTGCTCCTGTGGATCTTGAGCTCCCTCTAACCACTTGCTTTTGTAATGAAAACTCAACAGGGATGTGTTTTATACTGAACTCTTAAAATAGTCAGCATTACACAGATGTTTAGTCTGTGTCCCAGCATATTGAAGAGTCTTAATGGTGGGAGGGGAAATAAGAAAATGTAATGGAACCGAGAAATAAATAATGGAAAATACATTTTTGTAGTAGAAATGTCTCATATTTACAAAAGGTTTCTTCCAAATGTGAAGATTTGAAGAGCATAAGCTGTGAGTCACACAACATTATGAAAAGTTATGTAGTGTTTACAGATTGGTTGTGCGTATGATAGATGGTGTAGTTATTGTGACAATTGCTATTTTCACTTTTTAATTGTTCGAAAATCTGATTGTGGTGTTGTATGTTTGCATTAATCTTCACACTAATGTACTGGGACTCCACTGAACTACGTAAGAGTAAAAATTACCTGAATCGTGAGAAATCTCTGCATTTGCATGTTAATAGGCTTCTACAAAGCAGATCCCATTTCATTAGTAAATAAAAACCCATTAATTAAAATGTTTCTATGTCCAGATATACACAGGATGACAGAAACAGGTTTTTTGAAGCATAGAGAGGAATGGTATGGTTATTTTTGCTAATCCAACCTAAGTTCATGCTCAGATACATGCGCTTTTCAAAGGTGAGTAGGGTAATGATTTCTTAAGTCAGCTCCCATTATTATATTGTCACTTATAATAACATCCAGACAGTGGCCAGAGGTACTACCACCAGGCAGTTGCTTTGGAAAAACTGTATTCTTGCTGAGGACACCCTTCAGCCAGAACTACAGAAACATAGCTTTAGACAGTACTCCAGCCAGAACTGTCCCACCAGGTAGTGGATAAAGCAACATGAGTAATTTTTAGTGCATCTTTTTCCTTTTCTGTTGTACTGCGCATGGAAATGACCAGTATAAAATACTAGCACAAACTCAAAGCCTAAAGTACCACCAGCAGTGCTGCTGCTTAATAAATGTAAACTCATCTGAGACTGTGCATGTATGTTTTATTTTCATTCCTCAGAGAGCCGGATCTATTTGTCCCATAGAAGCAAAGTGAAGAAGCAAAGCTACATGTGCATCACAAACAGAAAAAATGTGATCTAACCCTGCTGTGTATGGTAGAAGGTAATGCTGCCAGGTGGTCAGCTGCTCTCCTGCAGGTGTGACAGTACTTCTCTACGGAAATGAACTGCTTTTGCTGATAATAAAGCAATTAAAAGCCATTCAAACAAACAGAACACCAGGAAGTGGCATATCTAAGAGATTAAACTAGAAAAGTAGCAGTCATTCGTGTTTGATTAACAGAAAAATCACTAGTGGTATTGACATTCAGGAGTTTGTAGTTGCTTTAAGATTTCTACATCCCATTGAAATGAATGGGTACTACTTTAGAACTATATTCAGATTTAACAGCACATTGATCTGTTACCCATTTGAATTGTCATGGCTTCTATTATCACTTTACAAAGCTGCACATTTATTTCACACAGAGTGAAAGCTTAGTGTCTAAGAACTCCTCTTGACATCCTTCAGATTGCAGTGCTTTGAATCCCATTGCTATTGATTTCCTCAGCGTCATTTTCTGTGTATTTTCATGGCACCAAGTCCCAGGCCCATTGACAGTGGAAGTTTTGCAGATGACTGTAGTAATATCTGAAACTGATCTTCTAGATTAAACCCTTAAGATTAATATGGAAGGAAGAAACAGCCTGTTCTGATAAAGTTTAGGGGACTGGATGTTTTTAGATGGAAAATAATGTTGCATTTCCAATCGCCACCGCTCAGCACAGGCGTAGTAATGGTAGTAGAGGAATCGAGTGGTTGCCTTCTCTCAGGTTAGTGGAGGTCAGCTTCTCTGTGGAGAAATTACACTTCACCAAGTTCATTTAAACAAAGATGCACCCATGTTTGAATCCCTTTGAAAGGACTTTGTTACTTGTCCAGTGTCGCAGTAAAAACCTAGCTGGGCTAAGTGTATTAGGGACTAGGGGGTTTCTTGCTATTAAAAGTAAGCTGTTAAGTTTAAAACATTTCTTAATTCCATCTTCTGTTGCTCCTATGTGAGCTCTGAATATAAAATTGCATACTTAAAGAATGTTTTCTATGTCTGGATGACATGATTTAGCCTCCACTTGCCACTGGAGAATAGGGAAAATTGTGTTGATAACTTTGGCAGGGTTTGAACTAAAGCAAGTCCTTGGCCAAGAGCAGTCAGCTTACACAATCTTCAGCTGGGATCTGATACTACCAGAGTATCTTCATGACCTTCCACCACATCCTTTATCATGTTCAGAGCTTCCCTAGGAGTGGCCTATTGAAATGGTCAAGAACTTCCTCACGATCCCTTGTGCTATGGACAGAGACATTTGCTTTGGAGAGCTTCACATAACAGTTCCATTCCAACTGTGGAATGGAAACCATTCAGAATGCACAGTGTAAAATTGGGTTGAGAAGGCTCCTCACAACAGTTGTGTGGGTGTGGAAGGTGATACAGTATTCATCCATGTGCAGATGCCTGCATATTTGACTTCATGTCTGCAGTGTTTTTTGGGATAATAACAAATGATACTGCAATTGCTCAAAGCAGTAGGAGAGTGAAAGGTGCACATCTACTGAATGATTAATACTGTGAAACATTGGAAAGCAAGATTCAGGTTATGAACTCCTAGCAGGAAAGGTTGGAAAATTCTGGGCCACGGCTGTGTGTCTCTGAGACAAAGACAACTTCACCTGGACTGAAGCGATATGATTTTCACCTTCTCAGCTTCTACCTTCTTGTGTCTTTCTCACTGCACTGACGTCCTCTATTCCTAGTACAGTATCATGCTGTTCTTCCAGTTGCACTCCATCTTTCATCTGCTGAGAGATGGAGGAGTACAACAGTGCCACAACTGGCTCCTGTGTCTCTGTAGCCAAGACATGGCAGTGCAGGCCCATGGTCATGATATTCTCAGCATGGAAGTGCACTGCTGTCATGGGAACATGCGTGGGGATGCACTTCAGCACTTGACAAACACATGGCAGACTTGATCCTCTCTCCCTTTTGAACCACGGTCTTTGGTCATTTTGCAAATGCTAAAATCTACCCTATTTAATTCTTTATTTTAGTTTCCTTTGAGTTGTGTCACCATTTAAGCACTACTTGCTTTATGTCAGTTTTCATACCTCTCTTTTTTCCACAGTTAAGTAGTTACAGATTATTAAGTGGGCTAATGCTGCAGTCTCTGTATGTGAGAAGTTGGCTATTGGTGTTCACTAAGAGCTAATGGAGAAACTGCAATAACAAGGTTGAACCTTTATAAATCAACCAGCAGCTGGAGAAATGCAGACTATTTCTAAATCCTCTGAGTCTATAGAAAAGGTGAAATACTTAAATCTTCATTTTGTGATCAGAAGGCAGCATGAAAGAGAAATTTATTCTCCGATAGCATTATCATATGTAGTACAACGATATAGATAAGAGATGGTGGATATCTTTCTTAAATAATTTCCTTTTATGGGTAATACGTGCGCTAAAACCAAAGATGAATGAGAGGCTGGTGAGATTAATCAGGCCATATGCTGCAATTCATTGATAGTGAATGTAAGAATAATGAATGTCAATCAGTTGCTATTAAATGTAATGGCGAGTCATTTACCACCTCATTAAAAGATCAGGACACCCGATTTGCTTGTATGTGAATAGCAAAACAAATAGTAATTCAAATTTTCTGATAGGGCACTGCGTTCTCTTGGGGTTTATCAGGGCACAGCCTAATACATGCGGACAAGAAAATTGCATCCACAAAGTAGCCTCTGTAGGTATGTGGATGAATTGTGTGTGTGTGTGTGTGTCTACATACTGCATTTCGTCAAGATTTGTCATCAAGGGGAAGTACTGCTTTTCACTTGTTTTAGTATTTGCTGCAGCACCTGGATGTTTTTGAGGTTGTTCCCTAGTTCATGTACAGCAGACTCTGAGGTTCAACAGTGCCATCCTGTGGATGAGCTTGAAGATCTGAAAGCTCTGGCAGATAAATAAATGATCTCAACAGGATAAATCATCATAGAATATCAGATACTGTATGTCCCCATGCAATCAGTTAAAACATTTTCCTCTGGTAGTCCGTCAGACTAATTATTACTTTTCTGTCCAGAAAATTAACAACCTAAACGTATTATAACCAATGGGAAATTATTTCAAGCAAGCTGATGATCAGGGTGCTTGTTAGTTTTATTCTGTTGCTGGGAAGTGTGTTTTTAATCATCTCAGTGTGGTTTTAATCATCTTGGAATTTATTTTTGCAGACAATGCCAAAATCAAAGGCAACTATGTAAATTCAAATAAGCACCCCTATAAAGACATATTGGACTTCTTTAAAGAAGCATTAGATGGAAACTAAGACTGGTTAACTTTCATGTTTCATAACCAGAAAATACGAATCCCCAAACAACCTTGAAAAATAAGCTGGATGATTTGAACAACTGTGCACAATACTTTTAATTGCAGAAATAGAAGAGCAGGATTAAAGTATGAAGTTTCGTTGACTGAAAAAATACTCTGCTCAGAACACTCGGGGAACTTTCTGTTCATGAAGTGAATATCATGTGGGTAAAAACCTACAAAACTTTCTCTCATTAGGGAGCAGTTGGGGGATCGGTGAGTAACTGCAGATAATACTATTTGATCTGTGGTTTTCATTTTGCTTGCCTAAGCAAATTGTAAGGAAAGTGAATGGTGTTTATTTGGAAATGAGCAGGGAAATAAAGGGCATGCTGGTCAGTGGAAGGTTCTGCTCAGTTTTTAAGTCCCTGCTATTTTGGAGTGCTGGAGGGGCAAGGGGTGTGCTGTCTGTGTGCTGCCTTTGCCTGCAGGGTCAGGGAGCTGGGTGTAGCTCCAGGTTCTGTGTTGTAATCTCTTTGGTTTGCAGGAATTTCTCCTTTGCTTTCTCCATGCTTGTCACAGAAATTTCTCCTTTGCTTTCCACAGCTAAAGGCCAGCTGTGAGTCGCAGTACATGTCACTGGATGATTTGATTACAACAAGGAAACACCAAGTCACAAACTCCAGTGTTATTCTTGGATAGTTAAAAATGATGACATAATTTGTAGTTGAAAGTCTTCAAAAAACATGTATTTACAGATTCCATAGATCTGCTTGCCAGGTGCACTTAAAAAAGCAAAAGGTGATCACCAGTGATAAGACATACCATTAATTCCCATGAGTATGAAAAGATAAATGTGAATCATTCCCATTCTTTAATCATAAATATGAATCATTCCAACTAGAGGATTAGTTTAACACAGTTTTAATGATTTAACTTTCATCTAACATATTTGGACAAAAAAAATCTTCTAGTCTAACAAAAACTTTGCATCTATGTAGTTTTGTCCTTTTTAAAGTAGGCTAACCTGTTTTGAATGTTGGCATAGTGGAAATTTTGACATTGATGCCTTATTTTCAGGAGGTTCTACATTTAATTCTATTTTAAAGGTATCTGCTGTTAATAATTTTAAATGTAGCCTTTTGCAAGTGTCACTTTCTACTTATACTGTAAAGAAGGTAAATGAGAGCAATATTACCTACTCCTTTGTATACTGTATGCTAAAAGTTCTTAGCTCTCTCCTTATGTAGGTTCTCTGTGCTCTCTCAGCTATTTTTTCCATCTTTATTTTTGCTCTAGCCCTTCACTTATGGTGTTCCTTGCCTGAATACCATATTTTAATTTAGGTAACAGATTTTATATTTTTAAATTTAAAAAATACTATTTTTACTATTGTTTTTTCTCATTCTTTCTTTGTCTTGGCATGTTATTTTGGTTTTTCCGATCACCAGTGCACATGGAGCACTCACCTTCCGCACTGTCAGGCTGCAGTGAGACCCATTTCCCACTTTAGGAGCTTTTATGTTCTTGTGGACAGGAACGATGCTTATGTGTGGGGGTGTTTCCTGGTTTGTCAGCTCTGAATGGAGCCCTTTGGTTTGGATTGCACTGCTGAGCAGTGCTCATAGTCCTTCCTCCAGATTGGATCTCCAGTTCAAACTGCTGCTGGGAGCCAGCATTAGATCCAATCCATCCCATCAGGTAAGGGATGCAGTAGGCAATTTGGGTGCTGCAAACTGCAGAGTGGCTGCAGGTGTTCATCCTCCCCACAGCAGTGGGAATGTGCTCTGCTTTGTTCTGCATTTTGGACCACTCTGAAACAGCTGTGAATTTGTGTAATCTCTGTGTGTAGACATGCACGGCCTCTGCACGTGTGTGTGCACATTCTCTGCATTTATAGATAGAGATACAGTTAACTGTAAATTTCCCTGTTAAATTAGAAAACTGATTTATTCCGTTTCTGTATTTTAATGGAGTTGGATGAATACTCATCTGCCCAATGTGTGTTCTGTGGCCTCTAGGAGATTTCACAGTAACTCCTGTGTCACTGTGTTTGTCTTTACAGCCTGTCTGTCATACTTCAGTTCAACCAATCCCTCTAAGGTGAAGGCATAAGATTTTAGTATTATTAATGCCTCATTTCTTCTAGTTAATGATCTTTTCAAGTATTTAATCTTCTTTGTGATTTACCTTCCATGTCAGATAAAGATCTCATTTAAGCTAAGTATTATGAAATAATAGAAACCTTTATTCTATTTGAATACAGTCAGGATAAATTAATCCAGTAGAGAATCTGATGTTAAACAGGTGCAGCATCACACATGCAAAATCAGGGTAAGTTCTCTGAATGCTTAGATCTTAACAGATGTGTTCTTTTTCTCCATATGTTATAACAAAATAAGGATTTGCTCTCAAAGTATTGACACAAGCACTTGGCAAACACAAAATTGTGTTCCTTACACACTATCAGCTGTGGCTATTAATTAACTTTAAATAAACTTGTGCATTAAATATCTGTAAAGCACGTATATGTATATACGAAATCAGTTTTTGTCAGAAAATATTTTTTTTTTGTTTTCTTGTTTACTGATGCCTAGACAAATGCTGCATCTTCAAAACAACATCTGTCAAACCGATTTTCGTCAGATTAAGTATATCCTCAGAGCAACCATCACAGCTTACAAAATACTGGAAATGTAGGTTGTGCTTTGCATAAAACACCAATAGAATTTAAAGCACTTTAAAGTGTTTTACAAATGTAGCAATGATAGCTTGTGCCTGTTCTCCATTTTTGTTTCTATTTTCAGGAGGTTCTTGAGAAAGATAATGAGGGATGTTGCAACACTGCAATCCCAGTAGATGTGTCAAGTGCAATTAGAGAGTTATGGTCCTGGCAGCTAATCTGGGTCCACAAAAGCCCATGGTTTGGGAGTCTGGCAGTAGAGATTGAATTTATTACGACAAAGTTCATCTCTGGAAAGATTTCTCTCATTAGGAATGACATTAAAGTATGAATCAGTGACTGATTATCCAGGCCTTTCTCTGATCCATTGAATTCTTCAATAGTATAGATGTGTGATTATATATGCTCTGGCCTGGTTCTGGTTCTATAGATCATCAAAGATGATGAATAAAATTAAATTTTTTAAGATTTTTTTTTCAGAAACAATGTAATCTGATAAAAATGTAAGGAAAGACAGTGTCTTTGATATAGAACATAAATACTGACGCACTCAATCATTGGCATTTCTGGCCAGCTTTCTGTCTTTTTCCCTGCTACAGGATAATTAATGCATGGAAATGAGCTTCTTATTAGGCTGGTGTGTCTTCCATAGGAGTGAAGCATTTCGCCTGTGTAATGAGTTAAGCAGCCAGGTGAACCCTCATTACCATGGGCACCCACAGCCGATCATGGAGACTCTGGGCAGCCAGAAACAAGTGCCAGGGTTTCTGTAAGATCTTTGTGGATGGAGGGTAGAGGCACTTGAGCTGGAAGCAGGTCAGAGTTCCCTTTAGTTCTTCTGCCTAGAAGCTGGAAATCTAGCATAAAGCAGGAAGAGTCCAGTCAAAAATCCATGGAGAGGACAAACAAGGGGGAAAGTCGAGGAGAAAACTGTTCCAGCCGCATCTGGGAGTAGATGCATTTTGCAACTCTGATTTCCTGTTAGGTTGTTCCCTATGGTCAGCACTATCCTAGAATATTCCACATGAAGCCTAGGTGAGGTGTTTTGGTGCCTTACCTACCACCTGTAGGAGAGCCCTAAGCAGTGTCCTGTTTGCAAGGCAGTGTAACTAAAGACAGTCACAGAACCTGTTGCATACAAACAAGGCTGAATATGTTACGTCATGATAGTTCAAGATAAATGCTTTGTGTCTGAAGAATATAGTTTTTTACCAGGAAAATGGTACTGCTGACTTTCGTCTTCTTTGTAAAGATGTGCTAGCTGCTTCTGCAGTACTTCCTGAAGCATAAACCTCAGACTGGATTTTAGCTTACCTGAAAATTACAGTGATCTTTACAGGATTTCACCCTAATTCCTGAGACAAAAGAACATACAATTAAGTTAAAATAAGCACAGAAATCTGCCAAAATTTCTAACTCTATCCAGCTCTGTCATGTACTTGGGAAACTTAACACTTGCAGATTTGAGTCCTTTGAATATTAATAGCACGACATTTCAATAGGAGACCAGGGTTTCTGAAGAGATTTTTGCAATTTGCAGTGGCAAAAGCTGTGTTTGAAATGACCATTATGCAAGCAATTCCTTCAGGTTGTCATTTTTGGGCAAAGCCATGGAGTATTGCACTTGTTTTTAATGCAAGAATTATGAACCACACAGCAGGTAATACAGTGTGGTAGTTGGTGAACAGGTCGTGGCACATTCAGCAAATACAGGTTCTGTTGGGGAAATGTTGATTTGAATTTCATGCATCATCCAAGCATAATGAACATTGAAAGGTCATGTTAAGAATATTTTAAAAATCCATCTGATTTGACTTTTTCACTATCTAGTGTTGTTAATAACAGTATGTCAAGCAAAAACCAGTTTCTCTGAGTGTGACTAAAACCAGATTCCATGTATAGTTCAAGAATAAATTGCCACACCTTTTTCTTTTTCCCCGTTTACTGTTCATTTCCTTTATAATGTCATGGTGTTAGTTTGTGAATCGTACCTTGAGCCACTGCAGTACATCTGTATTTTCTCAGTCAGAGTTATTTCATTGAGTTTGTTACTCAGCATCCAGTAAGTCTCATGCAGACTGTAATATACTAATTGGCTCAATACAATTAGAATGAAACGGAAGTGTTTTGCTATTGATCTCTGCTTGTTATTAGTTTGGGCTGACAGAAAATTAGATTGAAAAAGTCTAATACAGCTATCAAAATGTTATTTCTTATTGCAGAAAATATCGCTGTTACTCTTCCATGGAAGTTTCTTAGAGCAGAACTCTCTTCCTTTCTCCTTTTTTTCTAATCTTGTCTTTCTCTTTCTGACTTCTTGAAAATTTCTGGGAGGGATGCTGAGCCTTGTTAAATAACCAGACTGTTCAGAGACCAGGGATACCGTGACTTAAACAGGGCTCAGACAGTATTTATGAGTTCATTATATCAAGTCTAATACTGTGCTGCTTGTTATCGTAACTTCACACAACATCATGTTAATAAATTTTTACAAGCTGTGTAGTTGTAAAATGCATCATAGTAATCACTGTCATTCCTCTAATAAGTAATTTGATTTGTGTTTGCTTTGTGTTGTTCCAGCCTCCTGGGCCATAACATCTCAGGGTAGAACCCTTCTTGTGGTCCAGGTTAATGAACCACCTGCTCTGACTCCGCAGTCACAGATGTTCTCAGCAGGAGGACACCTTCACCTCCCCACTCCTCTTCCCTTTGCAGTGCCTCAGCTTACATGGTTCTCTTACAGGAGAACTACCTCTCTTGTGGAGATTTTCTGGAGCTCCAGGTCTTAACCCTTCTGCAGACTCCATGCAGAGGTGTGGTTTTACTTTCCACAGAGGCCACTGAGGTTGCTGAGTCTGTAATTCAGACACTGGCAATGCCAGCAGGGCGAGCAGTTGGACGTGGCTGTACTGTGGCCTGCAGGCAGAGGTGGTCAGTTCAGGAGATCAGTGACCCAGGGAAACTGATGGCTCGTGCTGACCAAGCTGCAGAGAACTCTGGCTGTGGAGAGTCTCTTCCTGTTGGTGTGGATGGAGGGTTGGCAAATGAAAAACCAGGAAACGCTTTGCTTTATGCTTTTTAATATTTGTTTTATTACAGTCATGTTTCTTTTTCTTGTAATAGAGTAGACTACCTGCTTGAAAATCTATGATTTAAAGTACTGAGTGTTGCTGTTTCTGAGACTCAGAACTCTAATTCATTTGATGGACGGATGTAAACTTGAAGTTTATTTTATTCTCTACCACAGCAGTGAGTTTAGTCCAGCTACAGTTTTCATTGTGCAATACAAATACTCTAAGCCTAAAGTACTGCTGGCAGCTTATGTATAAAATTTGAGGATTAAGAAACCAATGCAAACAAAGACTCTCAGCTTTAAGTAAGAAGCAGTATTGTTGAACTAGCCTCTTACTGCTGTCACAATCAATGTGAAGTAATAGCAGCCAAAACCTACCAGTCTGGTGTTGGGTGCAGTAAGTACTACTAAGGCAATAGTCATTTGAAAAGGAAATTTGTCTTGTCTATTTGAAGCATTAATCAGTTGCCAAAAATGCCACCTCTTTTTTGCATTGTATGTGATGTCCTTTTCATTTTTACCTTCTAAACGACTGGTTCAAATAATCCCTCTTATTTTTTTCAGCCCACCTAAACCAGCGGTGTTCATCTCCGGTGTCATTGCTAGGGTAAGATTATCAGTAAATTTCTCTCAGTAATAGCAAAATTACTGTAAGCTTTTCAGAATTATCACCAATCAGAGCAAAATGAATAATTTTCATACCCCTTTCTCTTTTGTGAGAAGAGGCTTTTTCTTTTCTATATTCATGTAAGGCTCTTTGAGCATTCTTTCTGGGTTTGTGTGAAATTGAAATTATTCATTGAAATTATTTCCACCGTTTTTCTTTGAATTCTAGCACTTTAAGTTTATTGGATCATCTTTTTGTATCTAAGCTAGATATTACTGCATTCATTTCCTTTGGAAGCGGCTGCATATTAAACTGCTGCTGTAGCTTGATCTGTGATGAAGAGCAACACTCCTGCCTGTAAGGATACATGCTTGAAGATAGTGTTTCCGCTGCCATATGTGCCTTGAGGTACTTGGGATTCAGGGTGTTATTCCCTGGATTTTAAGAGCAGGCAGGACCTGTAAATCCTTAGTATTAACTAGCCATTAATCATAATGATCAGTAATTTGTGCCTTGTGCATTGTGACAGGGTTTTTATCACGGCTTTGTGTGATGGTTACCTTACATCACTGTGGTTTTTGATGTGGTTTACTGTAAGATGCTGTGGCTGTGTCAGATCCCATCGGTGGAAAGAGTGAGCTGATGCCATTTTCCTTGGCCTATTAGGAATGGGTAATTGGCAGTATCAGGGGAGAGAAGGTAGAAAATGTTGAATCTGAGGAGAGGAGATGTTTGAAACTTGGAAGCAAGTTGGAGTAGAGAAAAAAATGCAAAATCTAACAAGTTAACATAGCAATTAAAACAAAACCAAAACAAAACTGTGCAAGATTTTTGGCCTGTGAGCCACTGGAATGCCGGGAGCTTCTGGTTTATGGCATGTTTGTCCCACTTTCTGAAGAGGGAAGTTGTGGTGCTATTGTCCCCCTGTCACTGAGCCCTGATAGTATTTGTTTCCTGATGCTTTTTGAGAGCCGTATGGGACTGACCCTAGAAATGGCAGGGGTAAATAGGTGACATGTGGGTTACAGCTGAACTGAGACTGCCCAACAGGAGCACCTGAGAGCTAACACTAGCAGAACTGGTTAAAAGAGCATGTTAAACTTAAAAGCCAGCCACCCCTAAGATTTGAGTCATAAGTAGTTTTATATCCTGCTTTCTTCCTAAAGAACTGGTGTTGTTTAGCCTGGAAAAGAGAAGGCTTTGGGGTGACTTAACTGCAGCCCTCCATTGCCTGAAGGGAGCCTACAAGAAAGATGGAGAAAGTCTAATTTCAAAAGCATAAAATGACAGGACAAGGGGGAGTAAATTCAGACTGAATCATTAGGTTTAGATCACATATTAAGAAAACTTCTTTACTGTGGGGGTGGTGAGGCACTGGAACAGGTTGTCCAGAGAAGTTGTGGATGCCCCGTCGCTGGAATTGTTCCCAGCCAGGTTTGATGGAGTCCTGAGCAGCCTGGTGTAGTGGAAGACATCCCTGCCTGTAACATTGGTTGAAACTGGATGATCTTTAAGGTCCCTTCCAACCCAGGCCATTCTATGATTCTGGTTCCTGCAGCAGGCTTTTTGTGCAGGTAGTTTTTCATGCCACCTTAACTTACTTTTAAAATAGTCTGTTCTTTCTAGTGGCTTTGTGAAAACCAAACAGATCTGAAGATAGGAATATTTGGGGTTTTTTTTCCCTAGGGTCACATTAAGATACTCTATTACTGGATAGTGTGTGTAACTGGAAGAAGTGAAGCTCTTGCGTAAGAAAAATTTTGAAGTTGGCTAAAAGAATAGAAAGATAGAATGTGGGGGACTCCAAGGTAACATGCAACACTGTTTTCCATCTGATTTTCACGTTTTTTAGAACTTAGATCAACTTGAACTGGAAAGTACATTTTTAAGATTCCTAAACTTTTCCTGCTGTGTTCTCCGAACAGGGTGATAAGGACTTCCCTCCAGCTGCGGCTCAGGTGGCTCATCAGAAACCACATCCTTCTGTGGAAAAGCTTCCTCACCCACAGCACACCAAACAGCACATCCACCAGCCTCGCAAATGAGCTCCCTGTCAGGATCTCTGCCGAACTGCTCTCAGTGAATAAGTTTTCCAGAGAAGACAAAAACCCTTTAGGATTCACACTGTCAAATCAGTAAAATTGACCTCTAAAATAATATGCTGTTGCTTTTGCTTTAATTCTCAAGGGTTAATAAGAATGAAGACATTGTTCAGTTGTTATCCCAGATGGAAAATTCTGTATTGAGTATTTGCTGATCAGGGGTGCTTTTTTACAAGATTTTCTTATTGCCAAGATAAAAACTTTAATAAGAATAATATGATTAATGAGCTTAAAATTTTTAGTTTTAGTTGTGGACTCACAATAGCAGATAGTTAATGTAATTTTTATGCTGAGCCAGTAAGGAAGAACAGCCCTTTTGTACTGGTACCTTTACTGTCTGGAGGGAGTTGGTTGTGTGTGTTGAGACAGAAGTCGGCGGTTGTCTTGATTACATAAAGCCCTTGCAGCCTTCAGTATCCGACTGTGTCACACCCCAGTGCCCTCTGGATTCAGCCAGGGAGATGATAAAAGGGCCCTCATACATTCTCAAGTGGGCAGAGATCCAGCTGAATCTTCTTTACACCCCTTTGCACTCTCACAGTCTTGCTGAGATTTTTCCCTCTAGTGCTCTGTGGGTATGGAGAGGAGAGAGAAATCAGAATTACAAGAACACTGCTGCTGTAGACAACTCATTTGTGATCTCATGGGTCTCACTGGGGACCGTATTTCTGAGGTGATGATTTCCCATTCCAATAACAAGCTGAAGGAGTTCATGACCCTCTGTATTGAACTTAAAATAAGTTGGTGAAAAATCTGTTCACCTTTTTTAATTTAGAATTTGAGATCACCATTTGAAATTAAGAGATACCATTAGTAAATATGTTTATCATCCCACTTCTTTTGTGCATCATGTTTTTTCCTTGTCTCCTATTCTGAAGGATAGTAGTGATATGAGGGAGTAAAAAGAAAGTTTTCAAATAAAGCAATTGTTTTAGATTTAAACACATAATTAAATTGATTTCTCAGTTCAAAATCACTTAGCTCTTTCATTTTCCTTCTGTAACTCATCTCCATAAAAACCAGGAAAAAAATTTTATACATTCTACCTAAAATTTTTAAGTGACCTTATATTTTTAACTGACTACAAATACAATACAGCCTTTAGTACCCTCCAGGTTTATAAAGTTTCTAATGATGTCAAGAAAGTGGTAGTTAATGCCAAAATCAGTGAAAGGTTAGGGTCACTTGGGGCTTTACCAGTTCATTTACAGTTAAAAAACAGTGAGGAAAGTTTAAAAAACATTATTTTTTTTAAATTCTTCAGATCAAATAATTATTTCCTGAGTAGCTGATTTAAAACAACAGCAACAAAATAATGGGAAGTATGGCCCATTTCCCAAGTGGAATAACTCACTTCATGTGGGTGCGAGGGACCTGACATTTCCATCTCTTCGCAGGCCTGAAATGGAAATGATGTTTTGCAAATTATATGCATGGATATATTTATTCTAAACCCAAGGAAGGATGTACAATCTATATATGCAGCCCTTATATTCAATTTGATTAGATAACCATACTTGCCTTAAGGAACAAGTGTTGTTTGTAAGAATTATTCTGTATTAGAATATGCGTGACTTCTCAAGTCTGCTTTCTGTTTCTGATGTTGGTGCAGCAGATCCCTTGTGTGTAGCTGCTTATGAGTGTACAAATGATTCACACCTGAGCAACTCATTCATGAGGGTAGCATTGTTGAGCCTCTTGGAATCTCTGCAGGAGATGCTCTGCTGGCAGGAGTGTTTGCAGACTCGGGACAGGAGGCAGTTGATGGTGCAGCCCGGAGCTGTCCGTGTGCTGCATCAGCAGTGGAGCAGACACTTCTGGTGCCTGCTGTCCTGAGGGGGAGCTGGGTGGGATTCAGCTCTGCCTCGTGCTGTGCCTGCATCTGGAGCAGTGTCTAGACCCTGGTGTAGTCAGTGGTGGTGCAGTCAGGACAGTAAGTAGAGTTTAGGTATGGCATCATTGACCAAAGGGAAGTGCCTTTCAGGATGAGCTGGGCCACTCTTGGCTCCATTGACTGCAGTGGAAAACTAAACCTCAGTGTGGAGGCACACAGTGAGGTGGGGCTGGGTACCTCTGCTCCATGTCTTGTAACAGCTGGTTAGAAATGCTTTGGAAAGCCACACCACATCTCCATTCTGACAGTAAAAGTTAGGAGCATGGATGCTTTCGAATTACAAACTACTGCTCCTGGTTGTTAATGCAATATATACAGCATATATAGACAATACCTGATTTTTGTCTTTGATTTCTTAGATATGTGAGTTTGTACAATGGAGAATGGCTCTTAAGATAGCTTTAGTGGCTTTTAGAGTGCAGGAATTCATATATGATTAAAAAATGTTTCTGTATGAAAGCATATTATATGTTGTTGGGAGGTTTATACATAGATGTCCTTACCAAAGCATTACCTTGTCCAAAATAATCATAACTGGTGACTGGATTTCTTACTGATGGTTATTGATACTTTTAAAATATGTTTCAATAGCATATAAGCACAGGAGGTGTTCAGATGTTACCTTGAAATGACTGCAAAAGAAATTTTCTGTAATTGTCAATGTGGCAATAATGCAACAATAAAGCATGAAGTTGTATATTGGGCTCTTTTTTTTCTTTAAGTGCGATGTAAATCAGCAGGGTGCAGCTTTGTGGGATTTATGGGATTTTATTACAGACTGCTGCATGACTAATCAACATTTTATAGATAGTGAAATTTATTATGAAGTTTTATGACATGGTGGATGAGCTGTTTTGAATAGTCCAATCTCATGTAAAATAAAAACTAGATGCTACCAGCTAGAATGGGAGTTGTGTTTTCCACTATGAAATTGGAGATGCTCGCTCAGCTCCTGTGAAGCTAGAGAATCTAATCCTGTTAATAAATCAGGATGGTAAAGGAAATTAAATGTAACATTTTCCATTGCTTTTCAAAGTTCTAGTCTTTCAGTAAAAGCAAGTATTGTAATCAGAAGAGGTGGCAAGCTTTTCATAAAGCTGCAGTTAACAATACATAATGCCTGATGTAACATAAGTGATTTGCTGAAGAATATGGAGAAATTGCTGCAGTGTTTCTGGGAGCTTTCTGATACTTAGGGCATCCCGTTTTTAGTGTATGTGTGGTGTGTGTATAATACAGCAAATGTATGTGATACAGTGCAGAGATGATAGCTACTGCCCTGGGACTACTGCAGCGTTACATCCTTAGACTCTGCACTCACACAATCATGGAATTGTGTATGTTGGAAAAGACCCTTAAAGTCATTGAGTCCAAGCATTAACCCAGCACTGCCAAGTCCACCACCTAACCATGTCCCTGAGAGCCACATCCATACATCTTTTAAATACCTCCAGGGGTGGTGACTCAGCCACTTCCCTGGGAAGCCTGTTCTAAAGCTTGACAACCATTTCGGTGAAGAAAGTTTTCCTTGTACCCAATCTAATCCTCCCCTGGCACAACTTGAGGCCATTTCCTCTTACACTGTCACGTGTTACCTGGGAGCAAAGCCCAACCCCCACCTGGCCACAATCTCCTTACAGGTAGTTGTAAAGAGAAATAGGGTCTCCCTCTCAGCCTCCTTTTCATGCTACATTATTCAAAAGATGGCTTCTTTTATTAAAGTTTTGGGAAAATACATGTGCATGATGTCTGGCATGCTGTTGATTGAGTTGTCCATTGTTACTCCAAATTCCATGGCCTTGTTATCAGCAGTATTGCAAATGTTATTAGTAATTAGAAATTGTTTACTTCTAATGTCAACAGTATGATCAACTCTTTCGTCACCTGATGCCTTTAAACAGAAGTCTTGTACTTTCCCATAGTAGTGTGATCATTGCATGCTCCTGGCTGTTTAATGAAAATACTCTGAACAGTCTTCCATGCAAAGGTGAAGGGAATGAATGGACATATGTTTTTATCCCTTTGGAATAACTTTATTCTGAATACTCACCATCCTCATGGAGGAGGGAGGTGTGAGTTTTATAAGCCACTTCTTGTGTCCCCTTCAGATTTGGGTATATTAAGTTTAAAATGAGATTTAACTCTAGGCTAATGCCTTAAGATGTTGGATTAATACACATAATTGCATTTTAGAAAATGTGGGGATGTTAGTATGGGTACAGTTACTTTTACAACAGGAGATATGTTGTTGATCAGAGGCTGCAATGATGTAAAGAATTAAGAAGACAAATCTGTGTTTTAATTCAAATTATTTGCACACAAACCTCTCACAAGATAAAGACATTTAAATATAACTGGTTACAGCTAACATTATCTGCTCTGTGAGAATGCAGAGGATGCAGATGATAGTGATTGGCCTACTCTGCAAGAAGAAACTGAGTCTGCAGCAGTAAGTAATTGGATTTCTTCAGCAAATGAGTAAAGTAAATCTGCATTGTAGCTGTAACATTTGGTAAGTGCTGTGCATGATTGTATTATATAAAATTAGTAAAGGTAATTTCGTAGGAAGGTAGAGGTTTGTATTTTGCTTGTCCCTGTGGTTTTGGGTCTCCTTCAAGAATGTGCATTTATTGGTTTTCCTCATCCCCCTTTAAAGACTGCAGCTAGTGTATACGATTTCTTGAATGTGTTCATAAAATGGAAGCACTAGCATTCAGATACGAGGCCTGAGAGGAAAGGTGGAGTGCATTGTATTTGACAAAGCACTCCATGAACAAAGAAGTAATTTCTGTTGCAATGACTGTTTCCCATCCCCTCAGATTGCTAATCCGAGGTGAGAAAAAGAATATGCTACCTCTTTCTGGGAATGTAATTTATTTTTATTTGGAGCTGACAGGCATGCATGGTTGCTGATGATCTTTTGCAAAACACAGAATGCAGTCAATGGCAAAATTGAAATGCAGGATACTAAAGCCATGCCAAGCATAGATCTAGCAAGTGACCTTGAAAGAAGCCCTGTAACATAATCTCTGCAGTCCAGCTTACATTGGAGGTATTTTTAGAAAACGTGAGTGTCTGGCATTCTATGGGTCACTCGTAGCTGTAGAAAAAGAAAAGCATCAGTAATCCACGGTGATTTTAAGGATTGTGAAAATTGGTTAGCTGCTGATGACACTGGAGCTCACATCAACGTCAGTAAGGTAACATGTCGTTTTACCTTTGGTGTATTCTCACATTGTCCTGACTAAAGCTGGTTCAGCAAAATGACTTTTATCCTCCTTTCTGGCAGAGGAGCAAGTGGCAGGTTATGAAGGTGTGTAAAACGAGTTCTTACAAGCCATGTGTGGTAGCTGTCTCTGGTGTCAATGGGTATCTAATACCACTTTAAGATGGATAGTGACATCACTTCGTTACTCATAGAGGAGCGAGTGAACTCGAGAGCACAGCAGCGAGATCAAAGTTTCCAGATCACAGAATATTCTGAGTTGGAAGTGACTCACAAGGATCCAACGAGTCCAACTCTTCAGTGAATGGCCCATATGGGGATTGGACCCACAGCCCTGGTGTGATGAGCACCACGCTCTGGCCAACTGAGTTATCTCAGGATCACAATGGAACCCACTTGGCTTCCCCCTTAAATCAGAAGAGGCTTTTGAAATATAGAACAGTGGATTTAGTTAAAAGCAAAAGTTAGCCACTAATTTCTGCATGCTGATTGAGGCTGAAATGACAAATATCTTGCCATGTTTTAGATGTGACTGCAACCACATGTTCATTGCCTTTCTGAGTAAAATTGCACCAGTGTGCCAGTGTTTGGGTATGAAGGAAGAGAGGCATCACATTTTTCCTCGTTTTATGCTTACTTGTGAAGCTAATGTATTTAACTGAAAACTTTGCTTGGTATTAAAAAAAAAAAAAGCCTTGTTTCTAAAGTCATGTGCACCTCATCTTAAGCTATTATTTAATTTTTCAAGTGATATCTCTGAGGAAGAAAAAGGTCTTCTGGCTTTGTCTCTTGAAGACCAGCAGACTGGGGCACATGCCAGTGGAATGTTGCACACTTCATTTTACTTTCTGGGGTATTTAAATCAGCAGTGAACAGGAGCTGTGATTAGAGAAGTAAAGCCTTAAATACTAAAAGTAGAACAGTAAATGGATCAGCACAGAAGTGGATTCAGTTCTGCTCTGTAAAACTGTTGTTAGAAGATGATAAAAGAAACAGAGCTGTCATATTGTTTCAGAACTGTATACTGGCCATTTCTTATGCTGCTCAGTGACCTCAATTTCCACTGCCTAATTACAAACTGAGAGGACAATTCTTTGATTCATAAATCTACATGTCCTTGAATCTTTGTATGGAAGAGGCCTTTGGATGAGGGAAATCTGCCAATGCAAATACATTTTAATAAATTCTGTTTTTTCTAACCTACAGGGTTAAGTATAAAGAAATATATATTGTCTCTCTTCACTGCAAAAGGCAGCACTAGGTGTATGTGCATGTATGATGTAGAACTAAGACATATTCTTGTTGAACTGAGACCTAATTAATATTCATTGTGTGTGTGTATGTCCCTACAATGAGAGAACAGTCAATTTTAAAAACTAGGATGCAAGATTTTATTCATCCCAGAGATGTTAAGCAACGGGAGATCAGATTCTTTGGAACATGACAGTTTGGATGAACACCTTTAACATCCTTTTTGCAGGTGGCTATTCACTGTGTTATATCTGAGTTGCTAATAAAAAGACCCACATCAGAAGCTAATTCCTTACCTAGTTCCTTCCTTCTGGACAAGAGATGATGAGTAACAAATGCAAGAATACCCCTTTTAGGGCCTGATTTATTACCCAGAACATAATAAACATTAGCCTGCTGCTGATGTGACAGTTGTGACAGCTGGAGGGGTTTGTAATGAAAGGCTGATGCCTTAAATAAGCCTGTCAGCTGAGCTTGTTAGGAGGATCTTGGTTAAACACTCAGACTTTGCTTTCTGTAGCCCCAAAGAGCTCCTACCATGTCCACACTGAAGACTTCACAGTGAGAGCTGTGCTATGCGTGCCCATGGCTGGCTCACCACCAGCCAGTAGTGGCTAAGGTAAATACTTATAGAAAGTAGAGAGCTTGATCTGAGTATTTATCATGATCCATGATAGTCCTCTCCCCTAGATTCATATGTTTAGTTTCTTTACGCACCTGGTTTTGTTCCTGTTCATGGTGGGCCGTGTGTGTCACTCTCTGATGGCGGGTCCTTCACAATAGGAACGACTTTGTTAGTGGGTGCAGGATGAACAGACAGCATCTTAAAAGGCAGAACCTATACATTAAATGTTAGCAATGTCATCTAAGGAGATCCCTCCTGGGAGATTTAGGATTCCTACTAGTGTAGGTTCCTTCAAGGCAGGTTATTTTCCCATCCCATGCAGGCCACCAGTCTTTCAGAGGATTTCTACTTTGTATTTATAGTCCAGTTAACTTCAGTGATGCTCTCCAAAGAATAAAGGTAAGTTCAGGTTTATTTTGCAGGACTAGAGTCAAACTGGGTTTTTTACATGAGGCAGAGACCTCCAAATATCTCTCTTTTCAAACACTGTAAGGTCTGCCAACCTGAAAAGTGGTGGAGAAGACTTGTGGGCAGATTCTTTCCTTTTTGTGAGTTGTTTTTGTGGAGTTCTGTAAAGGAATGCTGGAGTTTTAGGGCTGGGTCCCATATAGGGCTGGGTCCCATCTTTAGTTCTGCAGCTTGGTCACTGCTAAGCCACTTTTTTAACATTGATTTCTGGGCTTTTTCCTGACTCACAAGTGTGTTATAAAGCTCTGACTTCAGGGCGTGAAATTTAATTTGTCATGAAAAATATGACCCCAGACTGTCACTGTGTAGTCCCCATGATTTCAAAAATAGGGGACAGGAATTCAACAGAGGTCCTTGGAAGAAAGAGCACCTGTCTGTGCAGTGCTCTTTGCTGGAAGAGCAAGTTTAGAAGAAGAGATTATATGAGTGAAAATGTGAGTTATTTTGAAAACAGTTGAACAAAATGCTTTGGAGTAAATTAGCTTACAAGATGGAAGGGGGGTGCCATGGGTTAGAGCTAAGTTGATTGACAATTTCTCGATCCATTTACAGTTTTCATATTAGCATATTTAAACCTGCGAGAGGCACAGGAATTTCCTCTTTGAATTCAGGCTCCTGCGGGGATGGGGGAAGGGGAAATGGCTCCGGGCCCAGCCCTGGGGAGCCGGGCCGAGCCTCCCCTCCCCTAGTGCCAGGGCAGGGGTCCCTGGCATGCTGCGGGGGCCCCCCTCCCCTCAAAGCTGCGGGCAGCTAAAGAGCACTTATGGGCTGCAAGGCCGAGGTCACCGAGCGGCCTCCGAGACCCGGGAGGGGCTTCCCCTCCCCCACTCCACATGGTCCCGCACAAATCCAGANGCCGAGGTCACCGAGCGGCCTCCGAGACCCGGGAGGGGCTTCCCCTCCCCCACTCCACATGGCCCCGCACAAATCCAGAGGGAACCGATTTACAGTTTTCTCAGACTGAAGAAACTATCAAGCAACAGGCAGCATCAAAGGAGAAGGGCTTTTCCTTCAACATACGCTCTTCACCATGTTGTTAGAGTGGGAGGGAGAAGGAGCGAGTTATGGGAGATGGAACAGAAGATGGCGGCGGAAAGAAGAGGGCGTAGCCGCGAGCCGCGCGGAGCTTAAATCGACCCTTTGCAACCGTGGTAAAAGCTGTAATACCATAAACTGTTCTTTAATCCATTTGAAAGACATGGGGAGGAATTGAGAACACCCCATGTTTGGATGTTCAGTGCAATGGACTGTTTCAAAGCAGGCAGGACTGTTGCAGGTAGCAGTTTAGAAACCACGCTGGAGCAGAGAGGAGACCTCTTTTTCTTCCCTTAAGTTTGGAGAGACTTTTTAAGAACTTTAATACTGCCCAGAAATTCCACCTTTGGTATCCTTCTCGCTCTCCTGGGCAGTCTGCATGGAGGCTGTGCGTCTCGGTGTGATGGGGGATGGGGGAGGGGGGGATGCTGGCAAAGAAAGGAATGTTTTTTTCTTTACTTTCTTAATGTTTCTTTTTCTTTTAATCCTACCTAGTACTAATAAACTTTCTTTATACTCTAAAGTTTTTAAGCCTGCTTTGCATTTCTCCTAATTTATATCTCACAAAAGCAAATAAGAGAACTAAACCACAACACAAATTGGTGTTTCTGCCCAGTTACCAAACTAAACCCACTACAGGGGGGAATCACTATTGTAACACACAGGTGTACATGTACATCTTGGCATATACATGTTGTATAATTCAGTATATCTGATTTTAATAACTAGGGGAAAAGATCCTTATTTTTCATTTACTAGTAAACAAGCATACTGTCTGTTTCAGCAGAAATAAGCGTAAGCCCAACCACAGCCCTTTTTTGAGGAATTATATAAACATTATATATAAGTGTATATTTTAAAAAGCAGTCCCAGGGTTACTGCTCTGCAGTTTCTCTTTTACTTATGTGTTGCTTTGCCTATAATCAAGCAAGATTGCAAAACAATTGGCAAGATGTCTGCTCAGCCTGCAGGTGCTATTGAAAATGCTTTTAATAGTCAGAATTGAGCAGGAACTTCACTCTTGATTTATTGTCCTTTATGTTCTGAAAATAGAAATATTTCTGTGGCTGAGATTATAGAGTGAAAAGATTAAAGCACAGCACTGCAGGAAGCAGAGCTGTACCAATTACCCTGAGAAGCAATTCTAAATAGCATTAGTGACCCAGTACCAGTACTCTGAAAGGTGGCTGAATAAAGATGGCACCTTCATGTTCATTCTGAGCATTTTGATAGCTTAGCATTTGTACTTAAGGTAAAATGCTAGAGCCAATGTAAATGGAGAACATTACTCTGATAGCATTATAGTTCTAATAGGTAATACAAGCTACAAGGAATGAATATGAGCCCTGTATATTTTTTCAGCCATATTTGCTGGCAATAATAACAATAGAGCTGAAGACCTTTCGCCTTTCACTAGCTGTGCAGCAGAACCTCTTCAAATGTAAAGGGAGAGGTGAAGTTGTTTGCATTTTTGCAAACTTCACAGAAATGCTCCTTAAAGAGAAATCTCCAATCCCTGTGTGCCTGGAGTCACTGAGAGGCAACGGCGTCTAAAATGTAGGCCTGTGTCATCTGCTGGCACCTCAGCCCCCAGAGCTGCCACTCTCAAGGACAGGCTGTCATGACACTTCATGGCCTGGCTCCTGCCTGTGCCTTGCAAAGCCACAGATTAACTTTGGTGTAGCAACTGGTACTGTTTTGTGGTGGGCTAGACTGCTTAGAGGTGGGAACTCATCCAGGTGTGGGAAGGTGACTAAAAGCAGTATCTGGGAGAGCATCCAGGGGAGACACCTCAAGGTGAACTTGCACTTTTTTCATTCCCTGAAACTGCCACTGGATGCTGAGCATCAGGTAGGCGTTTTCTGTAGATTCGCTGAGGGATGGTTTAGCTGATGCAAAGAATTTGGGGAAGATATTAATGAAAAACAGTGGTGAGATGCTACAGCAACTGAGCTGCTCTAACCTTGATATTTTGAGGGGGAAATGCTACAGACTTCTTAGAAATGCACCTTGGAAATGTTGATGCCTTGGAGCATCAACAAAGCCTGAAAGGTGTTATAAAGTATCAGAAGGTGTTTTTAAGTGTTCTCAAGATCATTTTGTATTGGAGGTGAGTCTCCTGGTGTTGTTGTGTCCCAGTCAGTTCTCCAGCTGATGCAGTGGACAGCCTTTGGTCTTAGCCGGAGGCCAGCATGGAAGACCAGGATGTGATCTCTGTACCCTTCCTTGGGGAGGGTCTCTGAGGTTTGTACCCAAGTGCTATTGACGTAGGAGTTTGGAGGGCCACTGCCAGGGCCACTTCTCAGGACACTGCCTTGCATGGTCCCTGGGGAGAGAGTCCCAGCACAGGAGGCATTTCTGGTCACCAGAGGCATCCAGCCACCGGGAGAGTCTGTGGGGGCTTGTTGTGGTGGTGAGCAGCTGATGGAAGAGGGGCCAAAAAGAGTGTTTTGTTCTGGACCACAGGATATATTTCGAGTATCCACCAGGCATGAAATGTGTGGGTTTACCACACCACATGTGACTGCACCTGCTGGTGATGCTTAACCTAAGAAAAGCACACCCTGAGCCCCACAATGAGCAGTGTTTACTGCAGTGCCTAGAGCATAGTATTTATAATACAGACTCAGATTTTAAGGGATTTGGATTTCTAGCCCATTTCAGTGAAAGCTTCTGTTATCTTTCATGGAAATTGATTGCTTACCAGTAAAATCCATGTGGTTTATTGTTACAATTTAATAGGTTTGCCTGTGAAAACAGATGTGAAAAAGCCCTTAAATAGCTACATGCCCTGCCAGCATCCCAGCATTCACTGACTGACTCAGTAGATATTTTCTCAAAGGAAAGATGTGGCTAAAATTAAAAATAGCAGAAACATTTTGCAAGAAATATTAAGAAAGGTGTGAGTGGCCCCCATAGTATTTCACAGGTGTAGACCTTGCTGCAGAGGTCTGGGTGTAGCATGGTACTCAAGAATTCCCACTTCAACTCCTTCCCACCACCATGGTTTTCTTGACATTACCCTGAAAATGGGAGCAGTGTAGCCTTCTCTGGCGTGAGGGAAAGACCTTCAGGCCACAAGGATTTCTTCACTCTTCCATGGGTCTAGAAGTCCAAAGGCTATTTTGGGTGAATGTAAACCCACAATTCTATAAGAAGATTCATTTTCATACATTAATGTGATTTTTAAATAACTGGGTGGGGGATGATCACTGTTAAATTAGATCTTGGCTTTGTTTGGCTTACTGCTGCTGCTGGGTTGCTGCTGCTGCCTCTCCCTCCTCTTTTTCCCTGCCCTGGCTTCATTTAAATGTGTGTCATTCTTGGATGTGTCCTCTCAGCTGGCACAAGGCTTTCAGAAGAACCCAGCTAATGGGAAATGGCAACACAGGGATTTAATGGCATTTAAGCTGCACGGACCTGACTTTTGCTTTCATAACTTCATAAATCTCTTAAATAGCCCACTGGAATCTTCAAAAGCTGGAACTCTTCAGAAAAGTAGGGCATGCTGGTGGTATATGATGCAGAACTTTCTTAGTCTTGCATTTTAGGCTAAGCTTTCCGTGTGCTTTTTGCTATACAAATATTCATTTACCTAAAGAAACCACTTGGTGGGAAAAACAGGCCAAGAACACCACAAGCTTCCTGTTACTCAGAGGGAAGTATACTTTTTTAATGTGTTTTGAAGGAGGATACCTTTAATGTTGTACATCTGTACTTCAGGGAATGCGTGAGCACTCTTGCCCTTCAGAAGCTGTATGGGCTCAGCCACTCTCCAGCCATGAGCAGCAGATCATCTGTGTCCTGGATGTGTCCGGCCTCACCATCACCTGGCATCTGAAGACTGCCACCGGGATTGCCACAGCCTCCACTCTGTCCCAGCTGCCTCTGCCGTCTCTCAAGAACTCTGTGTGGTTTTCCAAAGCCAAGAGATGACATGTGCTCTATTTGCTTGACTGACATAGTTTTCATTACGTGGTTTTGTTTCTGTGGATTTTCCCACCCATCCTTTCCCTCATTACCTGATAACCAAGAGCTGACCTTATGAATTAACTTGGGATTTAGGAAAATATTTCTCTTCATTTGAGGGGTAAACTGAGGCACACAGTAGTCAAGTCTGACTGAAACAAGCCCTGCACTTGATCCAACACATGCCAATACAGGAACAGCTGCATCTTCGATGCTTCTGGAAATACCCAGGTGGTGAGCTTGGCTTTAATCTGTTTTCTTCCCTCAGTGTTTTCTTCAGCCATATCCCTCTGTGGTGGTGGATTTCTTTCTCTCATTCAACCTCACATGATCTTTACTTTGGTCATATCCAAGCTGACTGGTGTACAACACTCAGCTCTTCGCAATGGTCTCATTTTGTTGCTTTTCCATTTTAACTAATTCTTGCCATGAGGAAATATTATTCAATGCCCTATGAAGAAGAGTGACCCATATAACCTGGGACGATGGGTTTAGGAGAGAAAAAGCCAGAGCCATAGTCTATCATATTTGTAGAATCTTCCTACCATGTTTATAGTTTTTATGCTTTTTGTTTAATTTGGCACATTCTGGGATTTTTTCTAGTGACTAAAAACAGCTACAGTTATGAATGTAATCTGCACCTGGCAATTGAAGAGCACACCTGGAGATAAAGAAGGAAGAGGGGTCTCCAGACAAGCCCCAAGTTTAGCGTCTGGGAGGTGGGCTGTCTGTTTGCAGTACATGGTTAAATCCCACGGCTGGCTTCTGTACAAGCTTTGTTTTGTAGGAGGCGGCCTTGGGAGACCTGGAGACAGGGAATTACTGTAATCCAGCCTGGATGTCATGAAAGCATGGATTAATATTTCATCTTCTGCCTCTGACTGTTGTCAGGCTCACTTTGTTCCTGAGCAGGGGCTGTGATCCTCAAAAGACAGTGTTGAATTAAAGATTAAGCCAGTGTTTTACTTGATGGAAAGAGAGCAGTTCTCTGTGGAGGATGGTGACAATGCGGCTCATACCCAGCGCTGCATGTGGGGGCTTAGAGTTTCCCAAATCCAAATGGCAGAGCAAAGCTGCACGGTGGTGCTGGGGATGGTGTGAAGGGAAGGATCCCTGGCAGCTGTGAGCCACATTAATGAAAGTGACACTGGTAATTAGCCAAAGGTGAGCAAGAAGCACTGAGCGGCTCCAGGAGATGCCGTTGACTGCTGTGTGTGAGAGAGCTCATCAACAACGAGCTGTAGAAGGGAAACAAGCACCTGCTTGGAAAAATGGAAGCTGCAAGGAAACCAGCACGGGTCAGCAGAGAGCCCAGGTCAGAACCTTCCCCCAGGTCAGGGATATGGCAGGACAGCCCCCTTTGCTGCAAACAACTCGCTTAAGCTGCTACAGCTCTCTGCGTGGAAACTGATTGCAGGTTGAATGATTTATATCGCTTTAATCACAAACTGGTTCTGATTGGTTAAGTCAAGTGAATATCAGCCTGATTAAAACCAACCCAAGAGAGTCTGTGCACATTAGTTCAGCTTAACTTTTCAGTTAAAACAGCTCAGTTGGGGTTTTTTGGTGTTGTTTTCAAATACCAGACCTCACCACGATACCTGGCTATCTCTTCTTTGGACAGCTGACACAGCACTTTTTCCTTGGCTTTCTCTGAGCACAGTATCCTAGTCATGCAAATCCTGAGACAGTTGAGGGTATTTAAGGCTCATAAGTGGGAAAATTGCTGGGCAAGGGATTACCCTAGAATGTGGAGGATGCAGTTTGAGCATACAACCAAAAGCAGTGCCTGTCGGTCACCGTGATTGAGATGGCCACTGCCACACAGCAACACTTGGCTCTTGTAGCTCAGCCACTTGGTACCCGACAGTTTCTCCTGGCAAAGAGCAGGTGCAGACTCTTACGAGGGCTGGAAACCCTTCAGAAGCCTAAAAAGGATCTTGCAGAAAAGCTGGGAAACCACAGGCAAACACTGTTCATTGTGCCTGTGAACATTTAAAAAAAGGGTAATGCAGTCAATCATGCGAAGAATAAACCCCACATTTTTCAAAAGCCACAGGTGAGAAACTGATAATATAAAACACCCACAAAGCATGTTTTTATGAACATGTTAGTGAAATTTCTGTTTTCTAAACAACTTTTTGAGACCAAAACAAAGAAAAATTAGCTTAATTTGGCTGGTCTGTTCAGTTCTATTGCTCACCAAACAAATGTTTTATTTCACTCATATGAATACATTTCAGGAAGCTGCAACTGCAGCTTTTTGAAAAGGATACCAGGCGGTCAAAGACCACATTTCACTTGCACAGAAGTTGGGTAAATGCTGTGTGATGACTATTCCACTACACTTCCCTGGGAAAGCAGCCAAGCTGATTATACAGCACGTCTGCTTTCAGAACTACTATGTTTGTATATTCTTTTGAAACACTATTTCACCTTGGTTTGGAACAAAACTTTTAGTGGGGCCATTACTTAAATTCCCCACTTACTTATTGATTTGTGTCCCATTAGCACTCTCACACAATAAAACAGAACAACCCCACACCACTGGCTTCTGCAAAAAGCTGGCTTCAGTAGAGCGGCAGCAAATACAAGGAAACCTTAACTCCCTGCTGCTGCATGCGGTGTGGAAGTAAATATTTTATCACCTTTGTCAGCAGAAAGCTGTGTTCAGAGGCTCAGGAAGCACCTTTGGTGGTTAGCACGGCTCTGAGCTGACTTCAGTTACTATGGCACCAAGAGTAAAAATCCCATTGGCACCTGCACACACGTGCACACACACGGAGCAGAGATGTTCCAGCAGTTCCTGTGCCCCTTTCCTGATCCACATTTACAGGAGCTCACTGCTCCATCAGCACCTTGTGAGAAACCACTGAACGCATCCAGGATGGCACCCGCGAGCACAGATTTTGCACATCTGCCTCTGGAGAGTTTCTGTTCATTTTTTATCTTTTTGGGAGGAAGGGCTTGGGCAAAATAGAAAACTATGATTCATGTGGGAAGCTGCTATAATGGGAAGGGGAAAATGAACCACCTGAACCCATTTTCCCATCCTCTTCTGTTTCCCTGAGAGAGGACTGAAACAGCAGCATTTGGCCCACTAATTATCCACAAACCTGTGTACAGCTTTATAGATATAAAAGCATGCTACAGCCATTGTAAATTCAAATGTGCCAAGAAAAGTGGCAAATTTAAACCTGACTAGGCAAAATTAATGTGCATAATAACTTTAAGTATCCAATGAAGTACAATTTTCACATAATCCCCTGCCTCTTCCCATGCAAGTACTCCATAGTGTTCAGTGAAAAGGCAGATGGTCTGTTTTGCCTTTGTAGCCTCCATAATATACCCCAAATTATTTGTTCCTCTTATAGAACAATTATTTAATAGTGGCTTTTGAGAGATGGCCATCATTAACATATGTAAGTGCTCCACATTATCACTAGGAGGTAAGAGGCTTTTTATATGCATGTGTTAATACTATATGTTAAAAAAATTTTAAATATGTATGTATATATGTTTTAGATATGTATATCATTATTACTTTATATATGAATGATGTTTATGTATGACTGTGTTACCAGTATGTAGTTTTATAGGTGTGATTTAGTGCAATACCATGTATAATTAAAATAAAATAATTATATAGGTGTTTTCTAGGTAGGGACCTGATTTGGAACATCCAGTTTGCCAAGTCTGGGATATCCTTATTTAGCATATTTAGCATTATATAACACATCTCAGTCTCAGCATGGATTTGGCTGATATCATTTATACTTCCCAGTGGTCAACAGCTGCACAGCCAATGTAAAAAGGGTCCAGGGTTCATTAATTTTTTCCATAAATGCTATATTTAGCTGTACATAGGAATTCTCCAGATAGAAGAAAATTCCTGTTCTCCAAAACAAGATAAGCTGGCCCTTCTCATTTTCCAGGCTTCTTTTCCAACACTGCGGCAGCCTGTGATACATTTGGAGGTATCTATGAATACTTGTTTGGGTTTTTTTTCCTTACTTGGATGATGCCCAGCACAGTGGCTGGTATTGGGTGATGGGGAAGATGGTGCCTTCTGGTAGGAAAGCTACTGGGGACCCTCATGTTGAAGCTCTTCCTCACCAGAGATGAGAGCACATTATAATCTTAAAGAACTTTGGGAAGCAGTTGGACTTTCACCTCCCACTGTCACTGTATTAGATCCCTGCTAGTAGAGTTACTGCAGAATTAAGTCAGCCCATGGGGCTGGGAGCCTCCTGGGAGCATTGTGGTGAGATGTTCCCAGGGTACCGAGACAAGCAATGGCTGTGATGGCAAACACAGCCCCTGCTCCAGCTACAGCACTCCCACCAATGTGCCAGACCACAGCCTGACACTGAAGGCAGATAGAAACCTTCCTCTGCCCTAGGAATAAATGTCCCTTTTCCCTCTGAGAAGCATCTTTCTGCAGCGGCACCTCTGCCTTCCCTCAGGGGCTCCAGCTGCCAGGAGGTGCTGCCAAAGGTTTGCTTGCTCTTTTTTCGGAGGTAAACTGTGCTGCTTGAGTGACCAGGAGCAGCCTGAAGTGCAGCCAGTATTGCCTGGGATTTCATAGTTATGGGTCTCTTGGGGAAAAAAACATCCACAACAAAACACAGATCAAACCACTCTATTTGTGCTGAAATCCAACAGAAATCAAATTCTCCTCGGCAGCAGCAGCTCAAGGGGGCAGATGGCTGAAAGCAAGCCAGGTGTGCCTCCTCCTCCACTCCGGTCCATTTGCCACAGGTTTCAGGAAGTGTTTTGTGGGAGCTTTGTCCACTACAACCTTCAGACAGGCAAGACAAACAGCAAGTGAGGGGTGCAGCCTTTAGGGTAAGGACAGTGAGGAAGAGGAGAAGACAGGTGGGGAGCAGTGAGTCAGCAGGAGAGGAAGACAATGAGGACACAGACACCTGTGGGCTCCACTTCAAAAACTAGCAAGTGCAAAGCTTTACACAGATGCCCAAAATGGTGTCACACTGAATGCAAGGATACTGGGAGACCACCAGTTTCCAGCAGAGCAACTTGGACACAGGCCGGCAAAGCAATGACTTCTCTCTCCAGCGAGATGACCCGCCAAAACCTGATGGGGAGCAAATGCAGCGGTTTTCCTTCACTCCTAGGGAAAAAATTCACAAGGAGTGGAACTTAACCCACAATAACTTCTTCCAGGGAAACCAAACTGCTTTCAGGTGGTGCTGATGAATCCTTTGGTGAAAGTGAATGGGCTTTTAGATCTACTGGAAAGTCAAAGGCAGCATCCCCAAATCCCCATGAAGAATGAGGGTGCCAAAAAAGTTTAACAGCTTGTGTCTCTTTTAATGGAAATATCACATTTATGCACATAAACACAGTGAAGTACAAAGGATTAGAAAATAGGCTTAATTTCCAGCCCCTAATTCTAACATACTGTACGTTAATCCCTGAGAGCACCTGTCAATTGTCGGTCTCTTGCAGGTGGTACTGAAAGTGCAAATTCAAGTGCTCAGCTGCAGCACAGGTTGCTTTTCAGATACCGAATCTGAGCGCTAAATCTTCAAAGCCCTGGGTTGGCAGTAAACAAAAATTAACAGTTAATCCATTCAATCCAGTGTACCAATTTGGAATCTATCCTGATACCTTTGCCACAGACAGCCAAAAGATTGTCTTCCTGCTTTCCAAAGAAATAATTTCAGCTTGTATTCTGGTCACCCCAAAGCCATTACAAAATTGGTGCCTGTGAATGGCACAGCACTGATGTACTTGCGGATTAAAATCCTCTTCATATTCCCAGGACTGGGCAGGTGTATTAGCAAGTGCATATTCCTCCAGCTCTGACCTAGGAGGCTACCTGGCAATGCAGTCTGGCCAGCACAGAAGTACAAAGAACAGGCTGTGTGGAAAAATCTTTGTTTCACACATCTGTCCTAACCTCTCTCAGACCACAGAGAGGGGAGCTGGCCGTGCTGATCTGGGTGCTAGTTTTCAATCAACTGAATTTATTTCTCCCATGACATGCACAGTTTCATTACAAATTCAGTGAGACTGTGGCCAGCCTTTGTGCTGTGGGACTAAAGGATGGAGACTTTTTCCCTCTCCTTAACTGAGGGGAGAAGCTGGTGACAGCAGCAGCTGGGGTCTGCATGGGCTCCACTTCAGCAACACCTTCAGGAGGACACACTGCAGCACATTTCAATTCAAATGTCTGCAAAGCCTGAGCAGAACCTTACCCTGAGCATATGCTCTATGCTGTTTGCGTTGGACCTCTACTTCTAGGAGTGTGGTCTTTCTTCAGCAAGCAGCAGGTTTACAGCCCTTCCTTATCAGAATTTGCCAGGGCTTGGCTTGCTGTTCAGGCTGACTGCTGGTACTACCAGAGGAAGCCTTAATGTGGAGCACAGGAGCCTGGAGCAACCTGTGGGAACTGCTGCTTGGAGATGCACCTCCGTACTAGGGAAGGTTTTCTCCCAGTGTAGAGACAGCAGGGTGAGGTACTGCCCTCTTGGGGCACCCAGAGCTGTAGTACCAAAGCTTACAGTGACATCTGGCCACATCAGTGCCTGAGCTGCCTGGTACTCCATCTCTGACGGGGCATTCACAGCATATGGCTGCACTTGACACCTGGGAAAGCTGCACAAGATTCTTGTCCTGGCTGTAATCTGGAAAGGCTCACAATAAACCTGGTGAGTTTCTTCAAAAAGAAATTAAATATCAACCTAAAAAAAAAATCCACTGTGCTTCACCCTCTCCTTGACTTCACAGTTAAAAGCAATGACAAAATTTCCCTGAGACTAAAGAGGAGACAACAGATAATGGATTAAAGGGAAATCTAATGGGGGAGGCAAATCTTAGGTGATGGTGGCAATTGAAAATTATCTCAGCTTCTCTGTTTCTTCAAATAAATCAGTCTCTGCACCTGATTTATACTTGCAGAAGATGTGAATACCTCAGCTGCAGAGATATTTCATATTAAGCCCTTTTTAGATTCAACAGAGCAAACAGTAGCTTTAATAACTGCATCCATACAGACTGTATAGATATGTAGAGTTTAATATCTATACTTAAAATGTGTTTACTGGAATAGAAATAAAGTGCTTAGTATATCCAAAACAACTGTAGACCTGGATTTTCACTGCCAACCAACACTGTGGTAAATTTTAAACTTTTAATTATTACTATAAACCTTTGCAGTATGTCTACCTAAGGAAGGAGAGGGAGGAATGTCTAGTGTCAAAAACACAACTCCTTAATTTTGTCCATTACCAAATGAACAAACACAAAATATGATCCTTTCACACACATGTTTCTCAAGCTGTTTCTCAGTCATTCCCCAGGAGCTGGAAAAACAGGAATCCACAAGAGGACTGCACCCCTTGGAACTTCCCTCAACAGCAGACAGGTAAACTTAGTAAGTCTTCCACCTCAAAATACCTTCCTGCTCTACCATCAGATATGCTGGGGCATAGCCCTTGCTGTATTTCTGCTCCTTAAAGGCCATGACTCAGTATTCCAGCTCCATGAGCAGTGGGCATGCACAAAGGCATTCAGCCTGTTATCTTGCTAGGATAACAAGACTAGTGGCTCAAGAACCTTCTCAGCAACTGCCTTTAAATCAGGTCCTGCTTTGGGCAGGAGACACCTGCCTCGGCTTTTGAGCCTCTGCTGCTCTATTCTTCTCCTGTTCCTCTGCCTTCCTCCGCTCCTCTTTCAGCTCCTTGTATCTCCATTTGGGAATCTGCAAATAGGGGTCATCCTTTGCACTGCTCCTCCTTCTGGCCTTTTCTGGCTGGAAGGTGGGTGGGGGAGCCTTGCTGACACGGACTTTGGGGATGACAAATCCCGGCCGGACGCTGCTCCGTCGAAGCAGGTGGAGCGGCAGGAGGCTCGCTTTCCTCGTGGCTACTGCGTTCACCTGGGACACTGCAATGCTGATGGGCTGCAGGCTGGCCCGGCGCTCCTTCTTCTTGGGGATCACTGTCACTCTGGAGTTCTGAAAGAGCTTCTCGTAGCTGCTAACGTGGTCTTTGTCTTGAAATCGGATCTCTTCTGCTCTCTGCTTCCTAAGGATTTCCTGCACTGCCAGTCTGCGTTTCCCCACACAAGGTGGGCTGCCTGGGCACACAGTCCGGCAGGCCAGAGCAATGAAGGGGCTTCCCAAGCTTGTTGTCGCCTTCACCATGTGGTCAAGGACCCCGTCCTCTTCTGGACCATAGAAAGACCGGAATGAGACAGCTGCCCTTACGCACTCAGAAACCTTCTGCAAACAGCTCTTTGGCTCTGCAGCCTTGGCAAGAAGTTCCTTCATTTTTGGCCATTCTGGTTTAAATTGATCAGAAAGCTGTTCTGGGCATGGCCTGTCCATCAGCTTCTGCATGACCAAGGCAGACTCTGATCTTCCTGTGAAACAAGCCCATTCCCATGAAGTCAGTCCACGGCTTGGGTCGGTTGCATGAACATTTGCCCCTCAAAAAAAAAAGAAAACAATTAGTGTTAATTAATTAAACCACCCACACTCCTGTTGCTGTGATCAGAGGTGAGTCAGGCAGTTCCCTACAAGAAAATGTAACATAAATACACAATAATATTTGTGTCAAAATAAACATGCAATTAAGGACAGATCATGTTCCTCACTTTCTGAACTCCTTATTTATTTAAAACAAGGTAAAAGATATTAAAACTTATTTATTAAATTATCTTAAAATTACAAATAATGAAATAATTAATTTCACCTGCATTTAATCTTGACTGCCATCTTAATATCCATTCACTTGAGCTCACAAGAAAAGAGTTACAGATATGGAAAGAAACATTTCTCTACACAAAAATCCTTCCCCATATAGAATAGTGGACTTTGTACGAGTCACTGCCACTTGGAAGAAAGATCTTAGGCTAATGATGGCAAGTTTCATGAAAATATCCACTCACTGCTCACTAGGGGTAAAAACAGCAAATAAAATAGAATGGATTTCTAAAAAGTATTAAAATGGAAAAAAAATAGAAAATAAAAAAAGGGGAAATAGACAAAAATACAAATGTGCAATTCATGTTCTCTTATTTCTGAAAGGACCCCGTAGAATTAGGGAATATTGAGAGGATGGTAACAAGGGTGATCAAATATAAGGGAAGTTTCCATAAATGTCAGAGAGTGGATAATGGTTGAGATGGACCTTCAGTCTGAGTCCAGAGCAGCTGTTCTCATCTACCTGAGGTTACCAGCCTAAAGGAAATGAAGTAATTGTTAGCCAAAACACTCTGCTATTGCCAAGTGGACCAGCCATAAGAGGCAGCTGGGATACAGGCTAAACAGCAGAGGCTTAGAAATTTGGAATGTTATGTCCTGGAAGGAAATTATTTCTAGTGGCCTATCCTCCTTCCATTCCCAATTTATGATCTTTATCTCTCCAATTCTGACGTCTGTCCCCATCACCCTATTTTTTTTTTCCATATATTTCAGCATCCCTTTCCATTTTTGCATTCCTTTTGATCTCTCCATCTTCCTATAAGACCTGTTGGCTTTTGCCCTTGTTCTTCACTCTTTTGTTTTCAAGTGGAGTCACACACCTCTTCCATGGTACTTGGATGCTTGAGAGGATACAAGAGTAACAGGAGAAGCAGGCACCCTAGCCTGCTCTATGGTTTCCTTAACAACTTCTTTAGTACCGTATCCACATTCCTTGGCAACCAGAAAATTGAAGGGAAGTCCTCCCATGATATTAGGGTGGGACTGTGGGCATTTGTCAATGAGGGTGGCATGTGCCCAGCCCTGCTCACAGAGAAGACCTCTGTGAAGGACAGAGGAAGCTCAATTCAGAGTGCACCTGTGGAAGAACTGCTGCAGAGCAGTGAGCAGCTGCAACTGGTTTGGGAAGCTGAAGTTAGCAGAACACTGTTGCAAATACCCAACAGATTACAGCTGGTGAGTTCTAAAATACAAAAGACCTGTCCAAAAACTGGCTTGATGGCACCAATTAAAAAGAATCTCAGAGATGTGTCAAGGACTTGACAATTGGCACCATATCCTGTGCTTTGCATCCAAGTGATCCTGGGCACACCACCTGGGCACACACATATTGATGTTTTACAGTATATGGGTATGAAGGTGAATGAATGAAATCAATAGCAGAATGAGTAAATACTCTCTGGTGTCAGGCAGACAAGTTCTTAAGCTGAAAATCCTTTGTTTTATATTCTGCCTTTGACCTTTGGCTGATCTCAGCGGGAGCTTTGCACGCTCCAGTCTGCAAACTGTTCAGCAGGTCTGCACCACATTCCCTGGGACAGGCTTGGGCACTTTGCCCAGCTGCCTTCAACATACTGAGCTCTGCAACATTCAGTCATGGTTTACTAATATCTCTGGCCCTGCAGATAATTTCTGGGTTTCTTGAAAGAGTTTAAAGCTGGGATACAAAGAACATTTGAGTTATTGAAGGAGTCTTTACCAGATGAAGGACCATTTTCAAACAGCCAACACAAAACTGACCTATACAGATCTTGTCACAAAAGTGACAGTCTGACCCATTGCTTTGCAAGAAGGAAATGTCCAGAGACCTGAGGAAAAGGTCAGAGAATACCATGGTAATTTTTTTTCAGGGTGGATTTCTTTGGAGAGAGCATTTCAAACTAGAATAAGGAGGACTTGATATAAGGAAAAGCAACCACAAACCAGTTTGTGATGGGTTCAGTATAACCATTCCCACAAAGGATGTTTTGTCATTACAGGAAAATAAAGGGAAAAAGAGAGCATGGGGAAAGTGATAAAAACCTCAATTTTAACTCTATTAAGATAATTCCTAAGTGTCTCAGCAAATCCCTAAAGAGAGGATGCTGGAGACACAGATCAAGAACTGATGTGGAAGGAGACACCCTAAGCAAAATTGCTGATCACAGTTCAGGAGTAATTTAAGTGAAATTTTCAGAAAGGACCACTCAAAGAGAGAGCACCAGGGCACTGCAGGGAATCAAGCATGGGGCCCAGACTGGAAGGCAGAAAGGAGCCAAGGAGGAGGAAGAGTTCACTAGCTGTGGATTTGAAGAAAGGATTGCAAGGTCTCAGAGGCAGAAGGGTTTGATGAAGTTCATGACTGCACAAATTACAGATAAATCAGTGAGGGGAGGGAAAAAGACATACAAACACATGCCCTCCTGCTTCGTTGACCTGCTTTTGAACCTCCCTACCCAAGCTTCCTACCTTTGAATCTCTCCCATCTCAGGCTAGCCTCTTTCCTTGGTCCCTTCTTAGCACTTGCCTGGATCTGAGGTCCTTCTTGCAAGACCTGACTGTGACTGTGGCAAACTATGTGGAAACTGTTTCCTTGGTGTATACATAACAGGCAAGGAATTAATGCAGGAAGAACAGCAGCTAAAGGAATTGTCTGCAAATACAAAATTTAATTCTCAGCTTGTAAACAAGCAAGAGGTATAGACAGCTGCTTACCACTATCTTCAAAAAAAAGTCATTCCAGTTCTGACATGGTGCAGCTGTGAGACCTTGGAGCAGAGCAATTCAAAAAGAACAGTGTGAGAAAGTGCTCACTGGGGGTTCCCCACCTTTGCTGGGGGGCTGCACTCAGCTCTGGTCCTTGTCTGGGCTGTGCCTGTGCCTGGCCATGTGCCCTGCTGCTTTGGACCCTGACCCACAGAGTTAATTTTGTGTTTGACCTCAGACCTACCTTGTCCCTATGGACTTGCCCTTATCATCATGGACCTGCCTGTCAGTCACTGCAGTGCTGGCTGATCCAGGTTATTCTCACCAGCCCTGCCACCTTCTTTAAAGGAGCACCTTTGTTGATGAGACTGGTGCTGAGGTCTTGCTGTCATCCTTGGCTCACCTCCCTTTGAGGAGAAGCCCACTCCTTCTGACAGATGAGTCCCCAGGTGTTTTGGAAACTTTATCTCAGAAAACAATACTACAGAGTATTGCAATCCCAACCTTTCAACACAAATCGATGCTGACTTTGTACCTTGTATCACAAAATCTCTTCTAAGGCATGATTTACCATAGTTTTATTGATTTTCTGCACAAATCAGGAGACATTCCTGAACAAACTTGTAATTCAGCAGAATGCCTTATCTGGAACAGACATGAGTAGTCATGTCCCTTTGTAAATGTGATTACAGTCTTATTGAACTAATTGTCATTTCAGTGTAAGTATAGCCTACAAGTTTTCTTTCAAGAATGCTGCACTCGCCACTTGCTTTGCTTTTCCTAGAAGTTTCCCTGAAGATCATTTTTAGCACAATTAGTTTGAATAAACATGCTCTTTTAGGATATAAATATCCTATTTTATTAAAACTTCATGTCCTTTTGAGATGCAGAACTGGCATCTTCAGTTTAAAAACAGGGGCTGAGGAGGCTCAGGCTCTGTTACCAGCCCGTTTTATGGGTGGTATTTAAAGCCCCGTCTCCAGATCTAGGGCCACTCCAACAACGTTACTAAAGCAGCACTGAGTTTACACTGGAGATTACAGCAGGGCTTGACACGTGAATAAGAACCAGCGTTTCTGGCTGTCTCTCCTGATGAGCGCTGGCGGTGGCGCGGTGCTGGCAGCGCAGCAGCCTGTGACAAATCGCCGGTGGGAGACCGGGCCCCCCTTCACCCGCTGTGCACTCACCAACAGCAAATTCACATGTTCCAAAGACTCCCTCTGAAAGAGCAACGTTATGGCCAAGTGTCTCAGAGTGCCTTAATCTTGTAGTGATTGACCTTGGCCCCACTCCAGGAACTCAAATTTCAGAAAGAGCAGTCACTTTGGCAATCCAGCTCCGACCATCTGTCACACATTGCTGTTACCTCTTTCCCCATCTGACTGTGCTAAATCCATGCTAAGGCAGCTAGGAAGGTGAGTTATTTTGCTTTACTGACCTGCCTTGCCATGAGTAGCTGGCCATCAGCAGAGGTCTTACCCAAGCCACTGAACAGATACTGGGTTTAAAAACCTCCTGGCTGTGACTCTTTTCTAAATACACATATCTGCTTTGTAGCTGTGCAAGTAGACCCACAGCTGATTATAGGTGTTTCACCTCTATGTTGCCAGGCATTTTTACATTTTAATGTAGAATTTTGCTGCTTTATTTGTGAAATTTATTTTTTCACCGAATATTTTAATAACGACTTCTTTTACCTTCTTCAGCACAGCAGCACTTCATTGTCAGCAGATACTCAGTCTCTCTTAAGTCCCAAACTACTTCTAAATCCATTCTGAATGAGCATTTCCCTCTTTCCCTTTCTCCCTCCATTTCACCAGACTGTGCAGCACTAAAAAATACTCAGATATTAAAATGGGTGCAGGCAATTTACTGTACTTCCTTCGTGGCCCCTATTTTATGCCGAAAATGTGAGGAACTGCAAGTACTCACTGAAACTGCAATTTAGAAAATCAAAAATATATTAACTCGACAGATCTTTAGTCAGTGGATGATCTTTGGTATCGTCACTATCTCCGATGCAAAAACAGGCTGGTAATACTTTCTGTAGGCAAACTCAAGATGGAGGCCAAGAAAGCCATTTTCTGGCTGGCTAAGGGTTCGTTCTCCCCAATATTCTGTTTTCGTGTGAATCATGGAAACAAGAAGTGGCTATTCAGATGCCAGTGGCAGCAACCAAAGCAGTGGACTTTGATTTTGATACATTTTTTATAAGAATCAGAATAACTAGTACTGAGTTATTTACAGAGCTGAAAGGTTGTGAAACAGCTCCTAGTGACCCAAACAGAAAGAACAAGCTTCCCTCAGATCTCTAGTGATAATAATAGGTCATGGCACTGTAAGGCCAATTTGACAAGTCAGAAAATCATAGGATTGAAGTTTCATTTTAAGTGATGATTTATAACACACACTGGAAAATTCTGAACTAGCATCTGCGTGAAGTATGTGTGAGTCCAGAAAGTGCATCTGCTTCTAGCAGTGTTCAAGCTCTGACAGCAGTTTCATAATTTTTTGTCAAAAAAATTTAACTCTAAAATGAATGATCCAATTCCTAAGCCTTTGTTCCAGTGTAAGAGTCTACAGAACCCAGCAGAAAATAACACACCAGTTACCACATCATGTTTTCTGTGTCATATCAGTGTCTAGAAACTGGATATTATGAAATGAAGGATAGTAATATCACTATGCTTGATAAAACCCTGTGACTTAAAATATTTTGATTATGTATCTTGTGACAGCAAAATCACTGAAAGGAACTCCTTATTCAAGATCTGTCTCAATGAAATGGACCTGTAGGACTCTTGATCTAGACAGTAACAATATTCACATGCCATTTGTTATAATTTCCATAAAATTTAATTTGTGTCATATATTTGCAAATGAAAAACAAGGATATATACTAATATAAGCTAGTTATTTAATTATTATCTAACAGTTTCTATACCAATTACTTCATTGTGCCAGTTTGGCCAAATTTGGAGGAAAATATCCTCTGATAGAAGGCAGATTACAGCCGTCCCTCCCCCAACCTGGTTCGGGAAAGTAAAGAATTTTCCTCGAAGGAAGGTGAAGGAGAAAAAAAAAACCTATTTATTTAACAAACACACAGAAAAGGATAATAATGCTAGATAATAAAATCTCTCGCTGTGGAGAGAAACCTGGGAAAATTTCAGAGTCCTTCTCTGGGTGTGGCCTCTCTCCTACCCCTGGAAGCTGTGTTGGCCTGGGCTCCCCTGGGCCCAGTGAGTTCTGGTATTGTTGAACAGTCCAGAAGAGAAGAAGAAGAAGGGGAAAAAAAACCAAAGCCCCAGGAAAAAGTTTAATTCTCCGTCTCTCTCTCTTCTGAGAAAAAGAGCCAAAAGCTGGGAAAAAACCAGAAGGTGCTTTCCTCCGCTCTTCTCCCCGCAGCAGCAATGCCAAGAGAGATAGCAGTGTCCTTGGAGCACAGAACTGCTTTGAAAAACGTCTGTCTGGTTTTTTCTCTTGCACCCAGTCTTAGAGGCATAGAAAGACTCAGGGTTCATCTTCTGGGCATAGAGTGGCGATAGGGGATACACATCATAAAGTCACCCCCAGACATTCATATAAAAAAACCCCATACAATATTGTGGGTGAAAGATGGTCTATGTTAGGACTGCTCCTACAGAGGCTGCTGCCCCTCAAGGGCCCTTCTGAGTCTCCTCTCCAGGACCCCTTCACCTTGTAATGCAATACAGCTGGAAATTCAGCTGCAGACAAGAGCCAAGAGCAAGAAACATAATTCCTGTTCTCAGATGTGAAGAGAGACAGGTGGGCAGAGAGAGACCTGCTCACTCCCAGTGCCTCGGCTCCCTCCTTGCGGCAGAGACAGACCCAGTGCCCTGTTGCCCATAAATTTGGAGACCAAACTCAGAGCTGTAGGAGGCATTAAAAAATAACCTAGGTCACCGGATTTCCCACCAATGTTCCCTGTGGGATATGGCCCCTACACCCAACTCTCCTGACAGAAGCCTGAGCCCCCAAAGCTTTCCAGTCCCTGCCCCAGTTCGAGGCAGAAGTGGAAGTCTGGCTGTGGTCCCAGCCTTGCACTGTCACACACAGAGCTGGCAGCAAGAGCCCTGCGTGTCTTTCCCAGCTGTGTCGTGGATTTCATTAACACCTGTTCTACAAATTTTGATGATCCTGCTCCCCAAACTCTCCTGGAGACAATCAATCTCACCTTGAGAGCTCTAAGAAAGCTCCTGGGTGAGTTTGTGCAGGCAGACTGAGTGGTCCCACAGCACGCGCCTTCACTGCCTTGACTATGGCTTATTTAAAAGCTGCACCCGTTTCCAGGGGAGGCTGTACCACAGTTCTCAGAGCAAACACCCCGGGAGCCAACTTTCTTCTTGGTAGTTGTTAGTATTTAGTTAGATGATGACAAAGAAGAAGCGAAGCACTTTGCATACCTGCCATCACCAAGGCTTTCACACATTCCGTTCGGCCCTGCATTGCGGATTTCATCAGTGCTGTGAATCCAAACGCGTTCCTCTTCTCAATATCGAGCCCGGGAAAATAGTTCAACAAATAATTTGTAATGGTTATGTGCCCTTTAAAGAAACAAAAAAACCAGAAAAAAATATGTCACGGAATGAAGGTTCTGTCTCAAGGATAAACCAAAAATTTACTCCTGCAGGTCTGATAACTGGAAAATGCAGATAAAGATTTCTTTTCTTTGTGTCCTCTTCCACTCATAGCAGTCATCAGCCTTAGGGTTAAATGGCCCTTACTTGTGACCAGAATACTGGGGTAGGAAGTGGAAAACACGGGTTGCCACCTTCTCTCAAGCTGCTCTCCTTTCTGAAAAGTCAGTTTAAGGTAAGGGAATAATAAAAGAGCAAGGATGGTCACTCTGTGGTTGCAAGGGGCCCCAGTTTCTTGACACAGTGAGTATCACTGCAAAGGGAATCCCTACAGCTTATGGAAGGAAGTTCCATCACCAGGGGAATTGACTGCAAAGGTTCAGCTTTTTCCCTCCTCTGGCAAATTTGAGCCTTACAGTCATGGTGCTTCATTAAAAAGTGATGATTGCACATAGTTATTCCAGCCATTAATGCTAACGAACCATGCCAGGCCTGATACAAGAGAAAGGAATATTTTGTATGAGATCCCACATTTTTGTTCTTCCATCTGACGGTGTAAAGCCACTTGTCTACTCTCCTGCAGTTGGAAAATGGGATTGATGTTCAATTTTGGTAGTAAAATAAATTATTTAAGTTCTTTTTCTAAAAGCAACTGTTGTTGCCATTCATGTGCCTTGTGTGCCAGGATAACTGGTGTCTGCAAGGCTATACTGAGGAGCTGAACACATCTCTGGCTAAATGGTTGGAAGACCAATTAAGACATCAAATCTTTATAATTGGACTATCAGATGAATAGCTGGTGCCATAATGACTCATTCAAAACAGTTTTCCCTCCACTTGTCAATCATTTTATGATGCTTTGATGCTCTATAAAATAATGCCGTCTGTCAGGCAGCTGCAACAATCACAATTTAATTAGTAGGAGCTGTAAAAATATTCTCTCATCTCGCTCTGCAGTCCAGCTGACTGTTCTGTAATGCATGCCATTCAAATTCATCTAGAAATGTTACTGAAGAAGATTATAATTCATACAGGACAATTTTAAAAGTCTATAGCGTCACATCTGGTGTAGATTTCATCAGCAGCCACTTTGTGCCAACACAGTCCTCCATTCACTTTGAAAAGCAAGTTAAGAAAGTCTTTACCAATTAATTTAAGATGTGTTGCAGGTGTTATTCTCTCTCCTATAATTTTTTTTAATCTGTTACCTTTCTGCATAACTGGGGACTCTCATGAAACCTGAGCAGATGTAGAGATAGTGCAGATCAGATGAGCAACTCCCAAGTCAGAGAAAACCAAATAAAAAGCTCCTCTGTACCCTGTAGCAGTCCAATGAGAATTAAATATAAAGATTCAGCAAACCATAACAAGCTGAACAAAGCAAAAGTGAACTGGGTTCAGGGCAGGATCAAATGACCTGGTCCTGCTTACTCAATACAGAAGGTTTAGCTTTACTTATTTTTTGACATTAAATCAAATCCTAGCAAGGAATCAGTTGCTACTGGGAGAATCTTTGTGCCCAAATTGTTTTGCAGGACATGCTCTGTTTCAGTGATGTAGAGCATGTCTCTTCATGAAGGTTTTGGAACAGTTGAAATACTGCTTTTTGACCACAAAAAACAGAGACAAACTGAAACAATGAGAAATAATAAGATGGAAGATTTTTCAGCAGTTATTACATCACTAAAGATGTTCTTCCCTTCTCCAAAAGTATAATTACAGTAAAAGATGTTTTGCAAATCTGGGGTGATACTAAGAATTAATCCTGAAAGACCTTGCTTAACCAAAACTCTCCAGGGGACTAGAAATGGCCTCAAATGAGACAGAAAAAAATACCAGCAGTAAAATAAGAAAGAAAATTAAGAAGTTTGTGATTCCCAGAAGTTTTGTGTCTCAGGGATTTCTGAAAACCACTGCAGTTTTAATCTGGAGAATCTTCTGTCCTCTGAGGTTTGCTTCAGATTTCCAGTTCAAACAGATATCAAATTCAAAGACAAACTCAGAGCTGCCAAGTTTTAGTTCAAACCCTGTCATACGCTTTTGATTTAAGGCCATGAAGTTTGCTTTGGTTCTCCTGTGTCTGGGTGAACAAGCAGCCTGTACCTAAATTGTAAACTGGGTGAGTCTCCTGTGATGTAAAGTCTGCTGTGGAAGCTGTATGCAGCTCTTCAATAAACGAGCCTGGGCTCAGCCAGTTTGGTGATACTGAATTCAAAGCAGGCTCTTGCTGTTTTTAAGCCAGCTCTGTCTCCTACCAGAACTGGCATGCTAAGGGTACACTTCTTCTCCCTGCGAGCCATATTTAGAGATCAGCACAGATGTCTGTAATAGTTTAATTCACTTAATTGCTGCCACAAAGGAAAGGCCTATAATGATGACAATATTACCTAATAATCTTTGCAACACAGGCAGAAGGATAAGCTGCATAGTAAGTAAGGAAGATGCTTTGTCAAATAACATTTCGCTCCTGAGTTGTACCTGCAAAACGCTTATGTTTGGCCTGCAGGCAGTGAATGCTTTCCCACAAATGGATGGGACCAAGGGCATCCAGAATGCATTTTCCTCTGGGTGTTCTAGGTGTTTGTGTTCTCATGTCTTTCTTAATAAACAGTAACTGGGATAACTTCCAATTTTGTGTTTCCAGCTCTACAGCCTTGCCCCAAACTGGTGGCTGTAACATAAAACATCTGTACTTTGTAAGCAAATACAACTCCCTCTGAGCACCAGTGCATGCCAATTACCATACACTGATGTAGCTATGTCCCCATCAGCAGGAGAACTGAGGAAAAAATTGCAATTTTCCTTCTTTTCCCGGTGTTTTCCAAATCACTCTCCTTCCTCCCTTTCTTTCCACTTGTTATTTCAATTGCTTGTTTGTATCAATCTCCCATTTTTTTCTGCATTGTCCATGTAATGATGTCTAATGATTTTGCTTCTGCTTCAATAGCATCACCACCCATTTCTGGCCACCACCTGCTGCAGACTGCAATGCATTTACAGTTCTGCAAAGCGAGCTCTCTTTGAAAAGGGATATAAGAAATAGGAAACATTGAGAAAGCAGATGAATAGACCAATTGTCAAATGTGAAATTTACACATAAAGCAGAGAACTCTGTTTGTGGTTATTTTTCTATACTAATAAACTTGTTACGAAAGTACTGCTTTTCACTGATCCCTCCAACCTGTCTTTTCTCTTGTCAGCCCATGCAGAAAACTTCAGCCTTAGATACTTTTGTTGGAGGATGAGAATCTCAAATTATCAAAAACAAATTGAGGAACTGAATTCAGTCATCTTCTGAGACTCTAGTTGCTCTTTAATTTAATCCTCTTTAATTCAAGCTGATGCTCATATCTGAGCATCATGTCTGGGCAGTCATGAAATGGCATGGGCAACTGTGGATTTTAAACTCCTTAGCACAAGTAAAGAGACTTCTTTGTCATCTCTTTTGGTATCTATGCCTCATAATATGGTATGATACAAGAAACACAAGGAACAGTTCCTCCAGACCACAGCTTTTTTCCCATCCAGCGCCTCTTTGGGGTCTGGCCATACATGATGATGCCTTAGGTTTTAACTTTTATATTTTTCATATCCTGTACTGCTTACTTTGTAACTCTGAAACTTCATACAGCCTGTTAGCTACTGTTCTCTCGTGCTGGTTTTACACATAACAAACCCTCTCTAGGTTTGCACTTCAAGGACACCTGTTGTCCCAGGCCCCGAAATATGTAAACTAAAGCCTCTGAACTTGTGGGGAAAACTTGGGATAATCACATCATTGCCTGAAAGTGTAATTGAAGAATTAACCCTGGTATGCAAATAGACCAAACTCATAAAAGTGTGACAAACCCGTGAACCAGTGGCCATCTTGGGTGTAGCCCCTCACAGGCTTTTTGACTCCCAAGATGTTCCTATTGAAGGCCCTCAATAAATACCCACTTTTATTCTCTTAATCTTGTCTAGCCTCTGTTTTAGGCAGCCAGTTGAGGCATCAGTTCTGGCACCCCAGATGGGACTTGAACCCACAATCACTGGCCCACCTTGTCAGTGTATCCTAAAAAAATGGCAGCACTTTCCGAAACCTTCAAATTCAACCTTACAAATAACTGAAATAATGTGGATTTGATATTAGACTTTCCACAGGAAAACCCATAGTTTTGGTATAAATAACCGTGATCTCAAAATAATTTATTTTGCACAAATGTGATTACTTTCAAAGCCTAAAGTTAAACCCCCCTCTGCCCCCCCCAACAAATAAATTCTCCCTAAAGGCAAGCTTGCATAACCTTTGTTTCCAGGTCTTTATGATACACTGCTCAGTGTTACTACTTAACATCCAGCAATAATTAAGCAGCATCTATTGCACTGTTGCTCCTCTGGTTGCAATGTTAACCTCACAGTAATCTCTATTAACACTACAGCAGTATCTTGTGATAATTAATTAAATAACTGGTGTAAACACTGTAGCTCAGGATTAGCACAGGCAGGGGAAAACATCCAAGTTGTTGGGGGTTTGTCTAAGCTTCTGCTGACTACAGTAATTTCCAGTTGCTTTGGGGATCAATAGCAAGTACTGGCAGAGAGTGTCAAGTCAATGTCAGCCTGGTGGATTAATTCTGAGCTCATTATCATGAGTTATAAAGGTCAAGAAGGAGGCAGTGTTAAACCTTTTTTAGTCCAAATTTATATTTGGGCAGATAAATAAAAGTAGATTAGAGTTTTGGAGACTTCTCCACCTTCTTTGGAAAGCTGCTGTACTCATGACTTTGCTATGAGCGTGCTTACTGTGGTCACAATTCTTTCTTCCAGTATTCAAGACCCATCTTCAGTAACTTTAGCAGAGTTCACTTTTTGGTACAACACAAAGCAAGGTTAGGCACTACCTGGAAATGTCCAGTGGCTATTGCTAAACGTCCAGTTACTATTACTAAAATGTCATGAAAACCGAACTGCTCCAATCTTTAGACATGACTTGTAAAGTCCATTGATATTCCTTGATGGAAATTTGTTCCCTTCAGGCAGCCGGTGTCTGGGAGTGAGGACTATGTCCCATGAACTCCCACAAATATCCCATACTCTTCATCAGTCAGCAGACTGATGAAAAAGGCCAGCTTTGCCTTTCCTTGTGAAGTGACTGCCTTTGCAGAGCGGGCTTGAAGGACGCAAAGGAAACCAGAGATGCAGATCTAGGCAGCCCCTGGAACAGCTTCTAGACTACAAAGTGATGGCATCCTTCCTTGGAGAAATTTTTCCTCATTTACATGCATTAGCACTTTGTTAACACTTGTTAAAGAAAACTAAAGCTTCCCTTAAAGATTAAAGCACAGCCCTTCAGTTATAACAGAAATAATCAAATTATAGTTTTCTAACTGAACACTGGAAACAAGGAACTCTCCTGGGAGTTCCTCTCACATCTAAGTGATCTGTTACACTCGTTCACTGAATATTACCATGCTGGGTGGGATAAAAGAAAACCTTGTGCTAAACCCTGCTCTCACTCCAGCCTGCACCAGGATTAACATGGTCGATGTCAATACCAGCTGTTACAAAAGGATCATTGGCAAACACGAAATCCTGCCGAATTTTTTTGCTTTTTAACATGGAGTGGACGAAGAATGTTTTAGCGGGTAAGGTATTTCTGAATGATGATAGATTTTCCTACAGTCATCAATTACTACAGACAATTACTACAGCTCTGAGGTAGGTGCAGCAAGCATGGGAGAAAAGCACTAATGCAGCACATTACATGTCCACAGTGTTCTCTTGTTGCTTGCCAGAGCAAACATCAGAAACTCAGCTTAAAGGAACAAAGCAGTGTAATACTGCACACCTGGGATAAGATTTTCTTTATTTTTAATTTAAAATAATGAATGGCATCTACTAAAATTGGCATCTACTAAAATGGCATCTACTAAAACTATAGCTTTTGCTGCCTTAATCTAGTGGATAAATACCACTGTAGATTAATTAGTTCAAAGAAAATCACGACAAACTTAGTTGGGAGTGGGTTTGGCCAGGATTATTTTACACAGTGTAATTTCTTTTAGGGATTTGAAAAAAAAATCGTACCAAAAAAATAGCCTAAACACACGGTGCTCCCACAACCCTGCATGTAAGAGGAGATACTGAGAGCCTTACCTGCCTGTGCAGCTGTAATTAGAGCCGTGTTCCCTTCGTTGTCCTGCCAGTTCACATCAAGGTGAGGGCACTGTGCTAAGGCCATTACAATATCCACATAACCTTGGTAACAGGCAACGATAAGACCATTCTGTAAGTAAGATATAAAGCGAGAATTAGGTTTGTCAGACTGAGAAAAGTTCACTGAAGAAGCTTATTACTAGACAGCTTTTTTATTTTATATTTTTTTCCAGACTGAAGAACTGCAAAGGTATCACCATAACTAGTGATTAGCTCCAGGCACAATGTTCAGATCCAAAACACTTCTTTTTATCTCTGCCGTTTGGCAGGTAATGTTTGATACTCCTCAGAAATACCTAAGAGAGTAGGTATTATATAATGCTACATGCAAAGTAACTGTTTATAAATGGCTTATGCTTATATGGCTATATACTCTGTATCCAAATGAGAATAAATCTGATTTTATTATATAATAAAATGAACGCAGCAGGTAAGATGAACTGGACCTGCTCTGAATATTAATTCTCTGAAAAACAACTACTTGTTCCATGAAGGGGAAGTGGTAGGCAGGAGTTCTGTTCATACTGCCTGTTGCTATCTTTAAATAATTCAGACTTCCCATTAGAACTAGGCCTCCTTTTTTTATAATCATAAATAAAATTAAATTGCTTTTAGAGGTCCTGTTTAATGTGTTTTATGACAGCTGGAGGCTGTAAAATTTCCAGGAGAAAGCCAAGCCAGGAGGCAAACCTTGTAACTACGCTTGGTACCCAGATAGTGTTTCACTCCACAGCAGCAAACTGACATCTTCCCTAAAATACAGCAAAATACACTTGTCATTAATTAAATGGAACCACAGTACTTAATCCTGGCTGCTCACTTGACCGCTAGGATTAAAGCCATTATCTCCGGTCTTCAGGATTACTTGGGCAGCCCTGGTTCATCTGCCTGGGGCTGACGGGGGTAGAGGAGGGCAGGCGCAGATAAACCAGCGCTCCCTGCGCCGCCTCCTCGCTGCCGGCGCTTTGCTCAGTTTGCTTGAGCTCCGCGTGAGCATCTGACTGCCCAAAAGATAAGGGCAGAGAGACAAATCTCCAGCTGCCGGGTAACCCTGCCTGCCTGAAAGGCACTCACACACGAGACTTGCAAGGAGAACCTGCTTATGAAAACAGAATGGCCCGCCCTGACTCCTCCGTCATTTTTCTCTTGCCTACACATTCTCTTTATTTCTTTTTCCCATGGACATTACTTAGACAGAAATGTTCACCAGATGACGGCGGAGGCTTTTGATTTATTGTCATCACAACTAGTTAGTTATTAATAAAATTTCCGTTATTTTGGATAGTTCTGTTGGCTGAGGGGGCAAACACCTTCATTGAGATACAAGAGTGATATCTACTCTTTAGGCTGTTCACAGGCTATGTAGGTTATTTCTCAATTACATCTTTCAATAAAATAATTACTTCGCTTTCTTTTGTTCTCAAATCACTCTTGCCCTCAGCATGAAGCAACACCTACCACTGTTTTATAAAGAGCATCTTCATTTCCTTGTGAAGAACCTGTAATACTTCAAAGCCTTCTCTTGGAATTGTACAGAGGATTCCGCTAAAAGTCATATATTTTTGGGTCTTTTTTCACTAAATGTATGTACTTTCCTGGTGGGATTGTTCAGATTAATCCAAGTTTTACTGTATTGTAATAGTTTTTAGCTTTTAAGAAAAATGTGTCAATGTCCACTTTATAAGGACTTGAGCATTATTTCAGTGCTTTAACAATTTTATTTTTCACCCAATGTTCAGGATATGGGTCCTTACAACTCCAAAAGCTGTGCAGATTTGAAACACCACACAGGAATTCCGTAAAATGTCTGTTACTTATGATAGCAGAAAATTAGGCTTACAATCTTTTGGAGACCAAAAACTTTTGACAATAAGAAGAAGAGAAGAAGAAGAAGATTCTATTGTTCACTGAAAAAAATTACATTTTTGAAGAGAGTGATAGTTTCAAAAAGGCTGTAAGAATAACTAAAAGTAGCTATCATCTCTAATGAAAAAAAACCTGTTTCATCCAGTATCTGGAGGATATTTTCACAGTATATTTTCACAAAACATTTTTGTGTTCTATAAATAGTTACTAGAGGCTTAAAATAAGTTCGGTTTTTTGTTCTCTTTGTAAAAGAGTAAAGTTAAAATATTGTAAAGATATAGTAAAATATTGTTTTAAAATTTAATAACAAACATTAGTTTGTTTTTCTCTTATTTTTTGCAAGAGGTTTTTGCTTTACAGTATTCAGGGACATTTGTCCAATTTTAGTGGATACCTCCATCAGATAGGAACTAATGCATCTAACACTGGCGTTCTGATTTCAGCAGATATGAGACACAAATTATCTTCAAATCAATCAAACTCACTCACTGTTCTGAGTTTACGAACCAGAAGGATTACTTAGGTGCCAACATTTTCTGAAGTTTATTTTCCAAAGATACTATCAAAGACTGCTTGCTTAAGGATAAAGAAAGGCACCAGAGAGTAGGAGCTTTCTGGGGGATTACATGATGCAGTAGCACGGAAAATCATCCTTGAAGGACAGTTTTACAGATCTGAAGTGGGGCAGATAAGAGTGTGAGAACCTGATATTCAGTGGAGTGTATGCCCAGCAGTCCCTGGCTGAGAAGCAAAACAAGCAATGTCATGAGGACATATAAACAAGTCCCTTCTGTAAAGCTGATGTGTTTTTTTCACCCATTACATGTCTGTGGGGAGATGGGTGAGACAGACTGCTTGCTGAGGGATGGCCTTCCTTTGCATAACCCTTCCAAATCAGCCAGATACTGAAATGGGGCACAGGAGGCTGCAGCTTTACAATGAAAGTTGCAATAATCTTCTGGATTTGACGGTTATTTCCCAAATCCTCATTCAATGATACAATGATAATTTGTGTTATCAGGCTGCTTTTTTTTTTTCCCTATTTTTTTTCCTTTGCCTCCATTTCTGGCTCTGTCGATATTCTGCTTGCTGAAAGTGCTGACTGACCAGCCAGCATGCGCAATCAGTCAATATCAAAGTGAGTTATTTGTCTGGAATCTTTAAGTTCATATACCAATAAGTACTATAATACATTAAAAACTCCTTCAACAGTCTCAATTAATAAATATAAGTGATATAAAATGGCCTCCAGCAAATTGCCTTTTGAAGCAATCAGTAAAGCAGTAGCCTGTATCACAGCAGTCTGCAGGAAAATACAGCTGTGCACTTAATGTCTTTTCAAAACCTAAAAATAAATTAGTTTTAGTTAGAAAATACTGAACCTGAACAATCTGGTTACCCTGAGAAGAGAGATGACATTAATGTTCTACCAAAGACATCCATTATTCTCCCTCTCATATGAAAGGGCCACAGTGCAATTATGAAATGGTCAGTGTACATGGGGGGAAAAAAGTATTTTTTAAATTGAATCTTACCACTGTTTTCATCAGTAAGATCAATTCTCAGAAGTATTCACTACTTGTGAAGGCTTTAGCAGAAAGGAAGATTGATAATTCTTAGAAGTATGCCCTCTGCCTAAAAGGACTTTTCTCCTTCAACAACATCCTTTTCCTTCTCTTCCCTTTCATGTGTCCTCAAACACCACTTATTTTAAATAATAATAATACCTCAAACTATTCCCATTAAAATATAGTAATAAACATCAATTATATAGTATAACTGTACATCTATCACAGCATGCAAGCACAGTATTCCTGCTTTTCATGGATACTGTTATCTGACTTGCTCTCTCCCGATCAGTGGCCAGGGTTGCTGCCCATCATTCTCCCAGAACAATGAAACAGATCCTCTGTGCATAAGAGATGTAAAATAGGAAACCAGGTTTGCAACTGATCCTATTTCATTTTTCAAATATTGCACACAGACTCCGTGTGACAAAAAAGAAAGCATGAGTCTTCCATCACACCAACTACATTAACATTTACTGTCATTTTTCCACAGAAGGGGAGGTTGAAAGTCAGTTCAGTAACTGGTTTTTTTCCAAGTAGGAGCCACAATACTTCCAGGTATTGGGGGCTCTATCTTTCCTCTGTGGAACATTTGGAATTTCACAGAGCTTTCCCACAGTTTTTCTGTAGTATATGACGTATCTGATTTTTTGTGTAACTAGCACAGTTTTGAAAGTTCCCCCTTTGTTTTGAAGTGACAGAACAAAATTAACAATATTTAGAATATACGACAAAACACTCAGTCTCAGATAAATTACTTATTTTTCATATATTCTAGATAAAGTATAACTACTTTTCTTATTTTCTTCTCACAGTACACAAATTAACATTTCAGGCATGGGACTACCTGAAGTTAATCAGATGTTGCAACATCTTCCTCATGCAGTGAATCTTTTGATTTTGTTTAAAATTATAATTCTTCATGTGCCTTTGATTTCATGTAAGACTGGAATAGTGCTGCCACTATGAAAATAAACTCTGTTTTGCTCAGCTGTGTTGGCTAATGACATTATAACATGTCTGATTAAGTGAGGTCATGGATATCTCAGGAGACAATTTTAGAAATCAGATATTATGACACAATTACAGATGTAAGGCTATTTGTATGCTAGATCATTACAGATAATAGAGATCACAAGAAATACTCAAGGATCAATACTGAACTCAAGCTGAATAACGAGCAAATCACATACAGCTAGCAATTAATGTAGCTTTTTAAAATATCTCTTCAGGCAATTTATTTTCCACCAAGATGCTGAGAATGAAAACAGCTTAATATAGTTTTTTTGCCAATTACCCCAGACAAAAATGAGTCTGGCAAAAGCCTAAATTTGTATTACCCATTGCTCTCCATAAGCATTATGGTAAACAACTGTCCAGTTTGATTTGCACCCATCTGTAAGTATTAATGACAATTCTGCAAGGTTGGTTTACCAGCAGTGATTAAAACCACATGTAATTGAATTAAATGAGATAATGATTCATCGTAATCCATAATCACATGCAAAGACAACTACGAAAATTAAGTCTAAGTTAAAAACATGTTATAGAAAAAATATCAAAAGTAGCAGAAATGGAAGAAAAATAAAAAATAAAGGAATAAAAAGTTGTGTTTAAACATTTTCTTGTTGATTCACTAAAAACTTAATTTATATGTTTAATATTTTGTCTTATACAAAACTCAGACTATACCAGAATTATATATATATAACTAGCACTCACTCTAACATAATACATGTACAAAGAAAAAAGAACAAAATTAAAATCAGATCAAGTATTTCAAAGCAAATCTCCCAAAATCTTTTGAAGGTAATTCCATTCCCCAATAAAAACTCTGCAACTCTGCGAATCTTCACTTAACAGAGATTCTAAAATTATGTTGTATTAAAAAAGAGCAAAATGTAGTACTGAGCACCATGATCTGCTATATACTAATTTGTGTATCATGCACTAAACCTTCCAGTATAAAAACAGCAATCTGAGAAACTTTCCGAAGTGGCTTCAGCTTGTCTTATATTAGGTTTGCGTTGATTATTTCAACAGCGATGGAGATGAGGTAATTATTCAGGTCATCAGTCCCACGAGAAGTGGTGTTTATGTGCTACAGAAATCCATCAAGCACGTAAGCCCCGATATTATCTGCAGAAAATAATTTATGCTGACCTTTTACAGAAAGGGCTGCAACAGCTTAGTCACATGCACATTTGTATTGGGAAAGTGACAAAAAAAGGACTGGAAATTTAAATAAATTTTGTCTGACTGTTGCTTGATCAAAACCCCACATGCCTGGAGAGGGTAAGGAGAGAGAGGCTAATTTTGCCAGGGAAAGTGATCAGGGAAGCACAAAAGGATATGCAAGCAGGGGTGGAGCATCAGCATGCAAAACTCTCTGCCTGCTCTGCAGAGGAACAGAGTAGCCCAAAGCCCAATCCTGTATCCAAAATCAAGCTCAAATGGCACTGCCCCTGCCAATACCTCAGTAGTGAAGGCACAAAATTTCCATTTTGCTTTGCACCGTTATGAGCACTTACAGGTCCATTTTCCAGTAAGAACTGCACTTCACTACATAAAAGCACAGGCCAGTCCGTGGACACACAGATGATGACCCATCATTTTTCCACTCCAGTTTTTGGGATGTGTTCAACTCCACTTATTTCATAAACACCTCTTCAATCAGTCAGGTCACATGTGTTTAAGTAAAGGTATATGTATCATCTCTGCAGAAATCCTTACTTAATCTATTCTAATCCAAATCCCCATGATCACCTCTAAAAATAGTCCCAGGAAAGTTCGTTTTACTATGGCTACAAAAGCTTGCATTACACAACAAAGAGAACCCATGCCACTTGTGTAATAAAGGAGACAACAGGAAAAGGTAATAAAAATAGTGTGACTTTCCTTATTTACTAACATGTACATCATCTGAATTGGTTTCAGCATCACTGGTGATGTAAGCAGCTGGCAGAAACCTTGGAACTGCTAAGAGCCATGAGGGACTTACAAGGCAAATAAATACATGCTGTGTAGTCAGAGATATTCCAGTGGGTGGGATGTATAAGAAATACGTGGCAATTCTGAGGGATGCTTATGAGATATTAACCCTTCTCTAGTCTCTTTTTTAAATATCAAGACACTTGATAAAATAAAATAAAAGCACTAATAAAAAGCAAATAATTCAATGGGAAATCTAAACCCCATGAACTGATGGGGACTTAAGGGTGGTACACTGTTCCATGGAAGAATGGAACATGTGCCCAGCTCCTGCACTGCCCCACATATCCCAACACCAGCCATCTGTTGTCTTTTGGTACAGTTTTCTTGACCAAAGTCTAGGGGAGAGAACAACTGAAGAGATGATACTCAACCTGTGGGAAGCCTGATGGGAGAAGGACTGGAGCATTACACCAAAAATAGTGATCCTTTTTCTCTCCTCGCTCCTGTGGGGAATTCTCATCTTCCTGTGAGGCAGAGTCCAGGTAAGACAACACCAGGAGCCCTCTACCTCATCCTGCACCCCAGGGATGCTCCAGGAGCCGTGGAGGGCAACTTCTCTCTCACACTTCTTTACCTGCTGCATAAACAGCTTAATATAGCCCTATACACAGCACCTCTCACCCCAAATCACACCGTGTCCAAAGGCCTGGAGGGCTGATGAAGCACAGAAGACATTTTTTGACTGTACAACCTGACCAGCAGCCAGTGGTGGCCGGCACCTCCTCTCCCCATCACCAGAGAAAAGCGCTGCTTTGATCCTGGATATATCACATCCTCTTGACAATCACTTCCACAGCAGAGGCAGGCCAGAAGCAGAGGACACTCAGGATTACATCTAACAGTGGGAACAACCCTGCAGAAAAACCGTGAGCCAAGGGATGCCGTGCTGACTCAATGGCAGCAGGCCTGGGCTGCTTTGCCAGCTGTTTTCCTATGACTTATGCTGACACTTGATGCCACTTCTTCATACAGCAGCAACTGGATCTGTTATCACATGAGAAATCTTTTGCTGCTCTTTCCTCTCTGAACCTCAGCTGGAACTGAACATGTGAACAAGAGCCAGCAGCAGCCACAACTAACTTGGGCATATTTTAATGTTGAGATGTTAAGTTAGGAAATTTAATGTGATTCCATTGACACATATTTTGTAAAAAAAACTGTTCAAGATGTTAGCAGATACACACATTCATGCTCAATATCAATTTTGTAAAAATACTATATTATTTTTCAGTGACAGCTGGTAAAGGATTAGGAATCTACTCATCAATATGAAGTGCAGAAGAAGTTCCTTTGCTAGTCACAGCCAACTGATGTGCAATGAAGTTTATATGGAAAGAAAGGACACTGGCATCATTTTCCCAAAGAGTGATATTTGATGTACGCAATCGGTCCAAAATAAAGCTTTGCAATGTATTCAAGATCTCTGGTCATAGCAGAACTAAACGAGGCATAATTTTAGAGAAGGGCTAAATAAGGAACCTTTAGGGAAATACTGCTAAATACAAATAACATATCCTTAAAATTAGCTGACAGGTCATCTAGTGGAGCTTACCATCATTATACATAAGATAAAAGGAAGTTGTATCACCATTCAGTAACATGGAAAATCAGCCCAGAATTCCATTTTTCAGAAAGGGTTCTGTGTTCTGTTTATGAGGTGCCTGGCTGTAAAGAACAGAAAGTAGTGTGGGAAAATGGGAGGGGAAGCAACACAAATTTTATCAGGTTAAATTTCATATTTTCATTTTATTTAGACAGTCATGTTGGGTACAACTAATAAATAGTGATGATCCCTGACAAATAATGCAGCCTTTACTAATCCTAGTTTACCTATTTGTACTGCACACAGTACAATCAGTACTAATCAGTGTTAATACTGTCAAATGTTAGTGCTAAGTTTTCGTAGTGTTGGTGGTAGTAACACCTGATCCATAGCAGCCAAATTTAAACAGTCCTCTTTGCTATGCCTGTTTTGGCACCAGTGCTAAACACAGGTCATTCTGCTTTGAAAAAAGCAAGCGGTCTGACTTCAGAAATGAATGTAAATTATGTACTGTGAGGGTGGTGAGCCTCTGGAGCAGGCTGCCCAGAGAAGTTGTGGATGCCCAGTCCCTGGCAGTGTTCAAGGCCAGGTTGGATGGGGCTCTGAGCAACCTGGTCTAGTGAAAGGTGTCCCTGCCCATGGCAGGGGGCTTGGAAGCAGATGATGTTAAAGGCCCCTTCCAACCCAAACCATTCTATGATTGTGTGTACTGAACTTTAATGAGGGGATCCCGGTATAAACCCTGAAGGCAGTTCTGCCACAAATCCCATGTCTTTACTTCAAGGTGCTTTGAACATTAGCAACCCAAACCATTAACTGCAGAGGGCTGGGGAGGCAATGTGACAGACTCCTGCCAGCATCAGGATCCTGCTACAGCAAACGGTGAGTGGATTTTAATTTCATTTCTTTTTCTTTCACTGGCTTGATATGCAATGTTCACAAAGGCTTCCAATGGCTGGAAACTATTCTGTGAACAAGGATAATGTATTTCTGGGTCCTTAAATGAACAGTACGTTATTGTGCTTTGCTTGGAACACATGTTTCCAGCTATCGATAGATTCAAAGCAGCAAAGTGCTGCTGCTTCCTCCTGAGGACATCTGAGGCTTGGGAGCACCTGCTGCTTCGGCCATTTGTTGAACAAAGCTGTGGTGGGTTTGGGCATCACTGGAAGAAAGCGTGTTTGTAATAAAGCTCAAACTATACCTTTTGTGGGTATAATTATATGTAAAACATTTTGGAGAGTCTCTCAGTTGCCAGAGTACTTCAAAATATGATGTTCAAATTGTAGTCTTCTATCACTGAAGCATTTTGTTTATTCTATTTTCAGAAAGATAAACCTCCTAAAAGGTAAAAAAAAAAATGATAGTCATAGGTGGATCATCTAACAGCATAAACAAACCTGGTGTGACCTCTATGCAGTGCACTCTCTCAACACATAAGACCTCTGTGAACATTCAGAAACAAGTTTAGATGTGAACTGCAAGTCCTGTGCCTGACAAACTCTACTGTTAACTTCTCTCCTGGTCTTAAAATATACATATACCTTCATACACATTTAGGATGAAAAGGAGAGTTTGCAGCATTTTAAAAACATTTTGTAGGGCATTGTGACATGTATTTTGTGCACTGACAAAACTCTGTCAAAAAGAGCTCCCTTTGGCTTAAAGCAAGTGATTCATCTCCTCTCTGTGTTTAATAGATGCATTTTCCTTTTTGTTGTGTTCTTTCAGACACAGGCAGGCTGTAGTTGAGATCTGTTGCAAGAGGCTTAATAGAGTGTTTCAATGCATAGTTTTTTTTTTTCAGGAGACCTCTCCAAAAGTAGTGACTCACAAAATCTTCATAAAGATAAATTTCAATTTGACACTGGGCAAAAGATGAATGTACAACCTTCTATACCGCCAGAAACTATCACTGTATCTAATCTGTCTCTTCTGTAAACAACATTTTAAAGCCCCCAGAACATTTTCACTGTGAAATTCTCTGAATTGACCAGTGATGAGCTTGCAAGCACCCTCTTGTGGCAGTAAGCTACTGTAGTTTTGTTTAGGAAAGACCGTCCCAAGAAGTTTCCCAAATTTTCCTCCAACTTCTGTAAATTCATTTTACTTCTGTTCTTCTGAGCCTTCTGGTTGTGAAACCACACCAGACTCAAACCTTGTAAAGAAAGAGCTCAGGAACAGGTCTGTCAGTCAGTGGTTAATCTACCACTGGGGGAAAAAAACCAAAACCCTAACCCCAGCCAACTAAAAAACGCAAAGAACAAACAAACAAAAACCCTAAACCAAAAAACTTAAACTCTCTTTCCTCAGGAGAAAATGATCTTGATGAAGTAAAATACCCATCAGGGTGAAATCTCTTCCTTGCAGAGGTCCAATGCTCCCCAAGAAGAGGAACTGTACATCCTCCTCGGGACAGCAGAGAGGGGAACTGACGGCACACTACACACACGGTGCTGCATAATGGGGTGGAACTCGGTGAGCTTTAAACTTCCTCCCAGCCCAACCCATTGTATGATTCTATGATTCAATAACACCACACACAAAGGTGCCAGCCAATTTCCTCACCCTTTGATCTAAAGACACTCTAAGAGCCCTAGCAGCCCAGTCTCCATATCGGACCCCCATTTGGCAGTGAGTTTCATAATGGCATCAGTGGATACGTAACTCCCTCATTGTGTCTTCTTCCCAACCAATCCCGTGCTCTGCCTCTTGAAACTCACTGCTTCTTTTTCTCTAGCACTTCTAATAATAACCCTCCCTCTTGATCTTGGATCTTCTAATAATAACCTTATTGATCCTGAAATTGACCTGAATGAACCAGGAGAATGTGGTAAACCTTCTTCCCCAGTGAAAAAAAAAGACAGGGAAAAGGACCAGCTGCTTGCACAGCAGAAGGGCACACGTGTCTCAGATGAGAGTATTAGTATTTCCCCTATAGGATTCACCTTACATACTTCAGTCTGGATGTGCTATCACATAGCAACAGCCAAAATCCTCTTTTCAAACAAGAGGATAACATGGTAACAACAACCTTGTTGTTCATGGAAATGCAAGGTAAATACCAACGTTCAGAAAGAAATGTATGTTGAAATATTACTAACAGATATGAAAGGCATTCTCCACACAGACCAGGTATTACTATTTTACTTCTATCAAGCAAAGATTCTGCTGATGAGATCTCATTATCTTGTCCCTTCAGTTTATCACCAGCTACTGCAAGTGACAATGGTTCTCTGGATGTCAAAGTGTCCAAGTTCTTGAAAGCCCTTATCATTATGCTTTCCACAATGAAAGAGCTTCCTTTACCTAGGATATGCTTCTGGTTTTACCTAAACTATTTTTCCACTCATTTACACCCCTTCTTGTTCTTTCCCTAGATCTAGCAAATGATTTTTTTGGTGCATAAATATAAAAATATGTCTCCTGCTTTTTATTAGAAAACAAGTTTTTTAAGCAATAGATGCATCTGTGGTGAATTGATGGGAGGTCTCTGTTTTTCACTCAGAGACCTAAAGTGGATTTTGGTATGTGTGGATTAGTGTCAACTCTTGTGATCCTAAAAGGTTGCAATCATGTAATCCTACAGATCTATGGAATGCAGCTGCTGTGGAATATCACAGATGACCACACTGGAAAATGTATTTCTATAGGTATTACTCCTAGAATTCAGGCCTGTGAAACTTGGAGGAAAACACCACAGTTCCTAACTTCATAAGAATTTTTTCACTCTTTTCCACCTCTGTATGGCTTATTACTAGTGCTCCACAAATTGCACTGAAAAGTGAGTCTCCATAAAAAAAAAAAAAAAAAAAAAAAGGAGAAAAGAGGCACTAATAACTAATTTTTTTAACACAATCTTGATAAATTCACAGTTTTTGAAGCCTGGAAATTTTCAGTTATGGGTGAAAACACTACCTTCAAACAAAATATCCAATGTTCAAGAAATGCACTGTTCACAAGCACTATAAATTTTATTCTCATAGTTTTTATCTTTTATTGCTGTTAGAACCACTGGTGACTGATAACATTTTAAATTACAGCAGAACATATGATCTGTGTTTCAGCAAGACCACTGTTCTTTATGTAGATGTACTTTGGTCAAGGGCAAAGAGGGTTGTGCTCTTGTGACTTACACCTACAGTGTTGGCTCTGTAATGTTCACGGCTGGTTAGAGAGCAAGAACTTCTACTTAACACCCGTCAACCTACAATTCTGTCTATTTAAGTAATAAAGTAACTGACAGGCTGCACACAGCCACTGGAGAGGAAATCCAGCATGCCTCAGGCTTCCCATTAAGGAATGGTTCCTTCCTGAAGGTTTAGCATCACCCTGTGAAAATGCATCTATTTTAACAAAAGGCAGAATTACAGTTTTGAAACATCAGAGACTAGCACCTGGCTAAACCAGGAACACTGCTGCTGCTGGCTTGCAAGTCCTAGTGAATGGCCTTACATTAATTTAGTGCTGTGTTTAGGGAATAGGCTCATCCACCACATAATCTGAAAGAGGCTCAGCTTGGGGTTTTTTGTTTGAGAAAACACACACTGTGACATAGAATCAATCTGTCCAGAGGGACTTTTTTTCCTCTAGTAGCTCACTGGTTTTTTACATCCAGCTTTTAAAAAGTCATGAATAATGTGGTTCAAAAGCAGGCTTGGGGTTTGTTGCTGGTTTTTAGTTTTTTCCTTAAGTGTGCATTCCCATTTTAAATTTCTCTTTTATTATCTCAGTTGGCTAGATAAGGAGTCACTGTAGAAGTAACAGGTATCAGGGTGTGAGAAAGACCGTTCAAGAAAGGTAAAAATCCTGTTTGGAATACCCTGGTGGGACACGGTAGCATCACCATCTTATCCCACCCAGGTTAGCTACAGTACTACAACTTGAGTTTAATAAGCAAATGCAGCAGACGCTGGTACTGCAGGTCAGTGCCTGGTGGCAAGAGCAGAGCGAGTCTTTCCTCTTCTACAGAGCCTGTGACCACCCTGTTTATCTCAGCTGAGCATCTAGCTCCGTGCAATAAAAGGCAGGAAGGCAACTTCTGCCTCTGTGCTTGGATCTAAAAGCCTAATCTTCTAATGAATACACCCCATTCACCTAAGTCATAAAGAAACAGGGAGCAATTGAACATTAACATACTATTGAATCTGAAGAAGATAGAATTAAATATCTCGGGGAAAAAAAAGGAAGAAGCAATTTCACATTTATATTCAAATAGCTGGAATTTCTAGAGATCACTTGCCTTTGTTAAGACAGATAAATCATTAATACAATATGTACTCTTTATAAAACAGTTTCAGTCAAACAATCCAGAAACAGTTCTCCTACTTCATAAAATAGGAGAATATTTGGATAAACTGTAAAACAGCTATATTAAGACAGGAGTCCAGGAATTCATATAAGCTGTCTGCTTTTTAATTTAGGGACCTATACCTATGAGAGAAATGGTAGACATTTAGAGCACAGCTTTCTCAACAAAAGAACAGCTTTTGCTAAAAAGAAGCACTCTACAAAAAACCCAGCATGTATCAAACACATCTGATAGAGGTTTCTCAGAGCTGTTTGCAGTGAGCTAGACACATCTCTGTGTGTCACAGTAGCTGAATGACAAGAGTCTTTGGGTATGTCAAGACATTGCTGGACTGGAGGATGGCTTTTTTTTGATAGCAGCTCACTAATGAGAGCAGTATCTGAACACACTATGGGACCTTCGAATGATGTTGCATGCCCGTGGAGGAAAAAAAAAAACAAAACTGGCTTATAGGAAATTTTCAATATACAGGTGGAAACAAAAACTCAGAATCACACAGAATATGCCAAGTTGGAAGGGACCCATCAGGATCATCGAGTTCAGCTCCTGGCCCTGCACAGCACCATCCCAGGGAGTCACACCAAGTGCCCGAGAGCATTGTCCAAACACTTCTTGAAGTCTGTCAGGTTGGTGCTGTGACCACTTCCCTGGGGAGCCTGTTCCAGTGCCCAAACACCTTATGGTTAAAGAACCTTTTCTAATAACGAACCAAAACCTCCCCTGACACAGCTTCAGGCCATTCCCTCAGGTCCTGTCCCTGGTCACTACAGAGCAGAGATCAGTGCCTGCCCCTCCTCTTCCTCTCACGAGGAAGTTGTAGCTGCAATGAGGTCTCCTCTCAGTCTCCTCCAGGCTGAACAGACCCAGTGACCTCAGTTGCTGCTCATATGGCTTCCCTTCCAGACCTTCACCATCCTCATGGCTCTCCTTTGGATGCTCTCTAACAGCTTAATGTCTTTGTTGTATTGTGGCACCCAAAACAGCACACGGGACACGAAGGCTGTATCCAGTTGCATTCCTTGTTGGCCAAATATCACAGCAATTATTGGACTAGCACTTTGATGCAACTAAGAATTTATCTGCAGACATTTTATTCATGTTTTGAAAAAATTTGGAAATAGTGAATGGGCCTGCCCAGCCATCAGGAGTGTGTGTTGCTTTCCAGGATTTTCAGTCACAGGAGGCCTCTCATCATCTGCTCAGTACTGCATGAGGCCACACAGGCTGTCATGGCTGACCTGATGCTATTGGAGAGCTCCATCTAAGCAAACTGGCTGGCAAGCTCAGGAAACTGTAAGTGTGTTTCTACTACGGGCATAAACAGAAGCACACTAAAAACTGCAAAGATTTCTATATGGTAAATTAAAACCTTTAGTAGAAATGGGGCTTGGTGGGTTAGAGAGACTTGTCCATTGAAATAGTAGAGAGGTGACTTTTAAACACAATTTTCTTCATTTTTGTGGTGTTTTGTGGTCCAAAGCAATGGAATTTTCTAAGAAAAGAGAAGAAACACATTTGCTTTGAAGCAATACTGCAAAGAGATTCCAGTAATATTTGCGCCATTTTTATATTTCATGATGATGAAGAGCATGGTAGTGAAGAAAACTCTTCAACCATTATTAGATAAGCATGGAATGGTTAGCAGTAAACAGGAATAATGAGAATAAAAAGCTGGGATGAAGAGAGATTTCTGTATTTAAAAGGAAGATAGTAAATGCTGGCGTAACTAAATATTCTATTATCAATTTGGTATTTTGTTACAAGTAATGTATGACTTAATGTAAATTTTCAGCTGTGCAACATAATGGCATACATTGCACTGAACAAAACCCACTATTTATCTACTCCATAAAGAATAACAGTGTTTTTTCTAGCATTAGTCCTTGTCCATTTAGCAGTCACTCACAGGCCACACTCATGAACAAACCAAGAAATTTTAGAGGAGACTGAGGCAAAACCAGAAGATTGGCTTTTCTAGATTTGATTATTAAATATATTCAACCACAATTAAGATGCTAAATGGTAAATATTTTGCCCCCTTTTTTTTGGTTTTGCACTTCTTTCCATTTCATCACAACTGAGTATATGGAGCAGTAGCTGCTCTCCTTAGGCAGCAGACCTTTAAGGAACATCCTTAAATCCGTCTATGCATGGTCTGAGGACAGTAAATCTCAGCAGCATTAAACCTCCCAGCTCCACGCGGAGCTCCCCATGGCGCCTCAGCTTGCCAGCCTGTTTGCTTAGACAGAGCCCTCTGCTAGAGCAGCTCAGCCACGGGAGATTGTGAGGCAAACCAGCAGCACAACCCACTGCCAAATCTTGCTCTTCTCTTGCCCTGGGCATGGACACGGAGCTCAATTGCAACAAACGCTGTCCTTCATTACCACCAAATCTATAAAGGTGCAGTTTCTTCAGCCATAACCTCTAGAAGCAGATGCACTGAGAGTTACACCTGCTGTTCTGCATTTTTTCATTCCTCTAACATGCATTTTATCATCCAGTGCTAAATGTCTCATTTCCTAGGTCTGACTCCCACCTTCTCTTTGGCCAGAGAAATGTACAAATAATACTTTCAGTTCTGGAAAGGTAAGAGATGATATTCTAACTGTGTAGACTTCAAAGCCTCTGAGCCCTTTATTCCACAGAGAACATTCCACTTGCTTCAGAAGCCTACCAGACTCTGCCCAGCTCTACCACATGAGAGCCAAAACCCCTTCTTTGCCTTAGTTAGAAGACAGAGGTCCGATGAGATTGCATCAGCTGCACAAAGGCAGTGACTCATATAGGAGCAGTAAACTGAAGGATGTGTACCTTAATGACTTCAAAGACTCTTTTACAGGTTATGATCCTTTCTATTTTTGATCCAGGAGTGTCATGTCTCCCATCCACCCTTAAAAAAAGTGTGTTCTAAATGATCCTATTCAGCTGGATATTAGAAAGCACAGGGAGGAAATATCAAGGTCTTGTCTCTACTGGAAGACTAACAACTTACAATTTCCTTCTCTTTTAAATTCATGTACAAGGGAAACAACTAGTACACCCAGATTTGAAAATTTCTGATTTAAAAGCATTTTAAATCAATCTGTATATCTTCATTCATATTACATTTTTATGGCATGAATAACCTCATTAATATGTGCCTTTCTGCATCATATATCTCTGGCCTAAATATTTGCTTAAGAAGAAAAACTTCATGTTAACTTAGACTTTAGATTTTTTCAGAGAATATATAATCAGTTTTCTGAGTAATTCCTGGTTTCCCCTATCACTACAGCTAAAATTTTCATCACTCTTTCTAAATGCCTTGATCAGGAGATTGGCTGTGAAGTTGTCCATTTCCACCGGCTTTTAGTTCAATGGGAATTAAGTCACTTAGGTTTATGTAGAAAATCTGCAGTGTAATAAAAGCTACAGGAGGGTTTGTTAAGATCTTTCTTTACTCACATCGATGAGAAAGGCAAATCTTTACAGAAAAGAAAATGAATGGAATCCAAAAAAACCACGAATAAATACGGTCACCTTCCAATTAACAGTTGGTCTTTCTCGTTATTTCAGAAGACACTGTTTGGGTCTTGTTTCCTCTTCTTTGAGGAGTGGAAGCTGACATGATTAGAGGGTTTACAATTAACTAGCCAAATGCTGCAATTTCTCATCCCAGATTTTCTGAGAACTCCATAGTATTAGCTAAAGAGACCACAGAGTAGCAGTGGAAGAATGGTAAAACTTACGTTTTTCTCCTTCAGTATTCAGGCACCTAGAAGCAGTAGCAGAAAATTTCTGAATGTTTTTCCCAGTATTTGGAGTTATTTTTCTATTTCTCTGACACAAAATGAGAGAATGATATTTGGTAATGTAGCAATCTTTTTAACCGCAGATCTGGTCTTTCATTTCTACCTGAAAATTATGGGCAAGCTGACTCCTGCTACCTTCACAGTCTGACTCCTTCCATCTATCTCTGGAAAGAAACAATAGCACATATCCATAATGAAGCCTCGTTGCAATTAACTGATTCTAACTAACATTGGTATCAAAACCCTACAACCGAAAAATCACATTCTTCTCTTTAACGTTTGTAAATCTCACACTGGATTTTTGAATTAACAGTAGAATTTCTGTAAACAACATGATTATACTAATCGATACATCTTTGTAGCAATAATCTTAAAAGCTCAGCCAATACAGGTAGACTTCAAAATCATGTATTTTGGAATGATATTATTGATTGCAGTACCACCAATAATGAGGTAGAGCCATTCCAGATGCACTCCCTGAGGATCTTAAAATCTGAAAGGAAACAGCAGGAGACAGCTCTGGGAAGAGAAGCAAGTTTGTGAAAGCAATGCTGACAATATTTGAATGTTTTTACTAGGGTTTACATCCCATGAGCAATGCTCACTTGCCCTTTCCCCTGTGACTGATAAGCTGCCAAGTTGTACAGGCTTTGCTCTAATTCTTAGTTCCTTTATGATACACACTAACAATTTAGTAATAAATCACAACTGATGCAGCCACTGTACTAGAAATAGAAATTACATGAGAAAGAGGAAAATACAGTATTTTTAGGCAAGCACTCAAACTCTAAACAGGGTAACTAAGCACTATTTAAAAAACCTCCTCCCCAGAGGAATGTGTTTTGTGGATGGCAGGGAGTAAACATAATAGAAGGGCCAATATACACATTAATCTCACAACTGCAATTACAGTTACTATTTTATATTACAGAAAAAACAGTACTGATTTTTTTCTAAAATTCTCAAATCAATTAATTTATTTTTATAAATTCTCACAACATGAATTTGGATATATTTAACCTAAATTTTCAAACCCTGTATATTGATAGATGAATCACAGTAGGCTAGCTTACAAAGGATATTCATTACAAGATTGTGAACTGTGCCCTTCTGCACATGCAACTTTTCCAAAAAATAAAGTTGGTGTAGAGAGATAGATGCTGAAGTCTTCAGACAGAATGTCTGTGTTTCTCTCTAAGCAGTCCAGGCTGAAGGCAGCAGTCCTCAGCTCACTCTGCTGGGGAGATGTGCTTCAGTAGCACATGCACAATAGCTAAACAAAGTGGACTTTGCACATAACTAGTTAGTGTCTGTGAATGTGACCTTGTGAGCAGGTAAGGCAGGGTTCTTTCTTTCCACTGACACTAAAGGAACCCCTGTATTTTTCCAAATCCTTCCTCTCTGTGATATCTTCACCCAGATCACACGTATTTATGCCATTTAGTCGGCAGTGTTGATCTATTTCGCCCCACAGTTACTGTCTGTGCACCTTCTGCAGGAGGGTAGTCCTTTCTGATCTAGCATCAGGTACTGAGGCTCCAAAGAGAGATCACAGCACTTTTTCCTGACATCTGATAGCTGGGGGATTTCACAGTTTTAACAAGAGCAGAAAAGAGAGTGCTAGACCTGAGATATGAGAAGCACTGGGGAACAGCATCACCTTACTTGAAACCTTCAGGTTATATTTTTTCCCTCATTTGACTTCAGATTCTTAGAGGATGGTAAGTACATTTGTGATCTGTGAACGTTGCCATAGATGTATACCTGAATACCTCAGCTCTGCCTGCACCCATCTGTGAATGCAGCCTCTGCTCATACATCAGCCGTGCTGACTGTAATAAGCATAAACTAGGTCAAGCAAAAAATGCCCACAGAAAGAAAAAAATGGCAATAGCAAGTAAAAGACATTTCATAATCTCTTGCTTTAGAAGAAAATAATTTGGGTGATTAAGAGAATGGCTGACATTTATTCACCATCTCTTTTTCTTTTTTCTTTCTTTTATTTTGTTCTGGGGTGCTGATATTAGACTCATAGAATCAATAAGTTTGGAAAAGACTTCCGAGATCATCAAATCCAGCCTTCAATGCAATGCCACCATGTTCACTAAGCCACACTGTGGTGTGCCACATCTACCCATTATTCAACATTTCCAGGCATGGTGACTACACCACTTCCCTGAACAACCTGTTCCAATACTTAACCACAGAATTACGCAGAATAACACAGAACAAGCTGAGTTGGAAGGGAACTGTCAGGATCATCAAGTCCAACTCTGGCCCTGCACAGGACACCCCAAGAATCACACCATGTGTCTGAGTGGATTGTCCAACCACTTCTTGAACTCTGTCAGGCTTGGTGCTGTGACCACTTCCCTGGGGAGCCTGTTCCAGTGCCCAGCTACCCTCTGGGTGAAAAATCCTTTTCTAATATCCAACTTAAACCTCCTCTGACACAACTTTAGGCTATTCCCTGGATCCTGTCCCTGGTCACCACAGAGCAGAGATCAGTGCCTGCCCCTCCTCTTCCCCTCACAAGGAAGCTGTGACTGCAATGGGGTCTCCCCTCAGTCTCCTCTTCCCCAGGCTGAACAGAGCAAGTGACCTCAGCTGCTCCTGATATGGTTTCCCCCTTTAACCACTGTTTCAGTAAAGAAATTTTTTTAGTACCCAATCTGAGGACATTTCTCCTTGACCTATCACTTGTTATCTGGGAGAAAGAGGATGACCCCCACCTTACCACAACCTCCTTTCAGGTGCTTTAGAAACTTACTGCTTCCAAAATATCTAACTTGAGTATTAAATATTTCAGTGTTTGCTTCATATACATGTACACATGTATAGGATTGTATACATGTATAGGATGATTGGGAGGTAATGTATCGTGGGAAAGGATTATGACATCTGATTATATTTTTAAAATTCAAATGCAACTTTTTCAAAATCTTTGGGCAACTATTTTTACTGCCACAGTTGTAACTTGGTGAGGCAGCTCTTGCCTGTCACATTTAATTATGTTGCTTCACAAGGAGTTTTCCACATATATGTAAAGGATCCTATACACTTCATGGGAACTTTTATGGAGATAAGAATTGTAAATGCACTGAGACATCTGACTTAAATGATCAGCATGTATCTAGTCCTCGGTTCAAGTCCGTATTCCACAGGCAGCTCTGCTCATGGGTATCTTCACACTTGGGGCATCCTTGTTGCATTCTCACATGAGCAAGAATTTTCTGGACTGCAAAATGCCTGCAGACCACACAGCATGGGTGCAGTTAAACAAAAGAAAGCACAGCCATAAATGGGTGGCAAGGGAGGTTCAGTCCCACCCCACATAAATGACAGCAGGACTCAGCACAGGTTGGTCTCTGTCCCATTGACTGGTGCTGGCAGGAGGTTGATGGGGGATCCCAGAACCACCTGAGCACTGCTTGTAGGCTGTGGGACAATCTCTGCCTGGGGCATTGCACCTGGCCCTGGGGTACCAGAGGCTCTCACCCCATTCCCAGAGACCTTGAAATTAAGTGTTTTCCTTCCCTGTCACCCATGAATGGTTTCATTGTCCCCTCAAACCACTGGCCAGGCTGTTCCTCCAGGAGCACTGTGTGTTTTATTCCAGGTTGGCAGCTCTGCATGGGGAGCTCTGCTGAAGCAGTGAGGCACAGCAGTGTCTCTGATATGGTTGTGCTGCCCAGTTTTCCCTGCAGACAGGACTCACCTAACACAGTGGTGTACCTGCAAAGTACCTGCAGTACAGCAGGGAAAATAACCCTTTTCTTCCCAGACATAGGTTTCCTCTGGCTGACATTGTTCCAGGCTTCTGGGCATTTACTGTGTAGTACAGCTTGTCTCAGTGTAACCAGAAAACTCCTCTACTATGTTTATATTTTTTACTAGCTCAGAAGGGCTCTGTAAGTCTAAACACTCAGATTTCATTAGTATTTGTGGTATTTCATTAATATTTGCGGTATGCCATTTTGCAGAACTGGCCAATACATGCAATGCTACCTTCTTTGTCTAACAAGCTATTGCTACTTCATTCTTTTTATAGAAAATCTGTAGAAAACTCTGTAGAAAGAAAAATACTTTAAATGAACTCCTTTGTGGAGCTGGGCTTTGACTCTGCCTTCTCTTGGATCCTTTATCAAACTCATATGATACTTGCAGATACACAGAAGTACCATACCAGCTTTCAAAGAAAGTCTTCCCTTTCCTTTCATCCACACTTAAAGACACTTTTATGAATACATGATACCCTTCCTGTGTTTCCCAATCAAATGCTAAACAGGTGAGCTGAACCTTCTTACTATTAGCTCCAAATAGCAAGATATCTAGGTTTTGTGAAGAAAGAAAGAAAAAAAAATAAGCCAAATACCACCTGAAAGGCTCCTTTTATGAACAGATTGAATATGTTCCATTATCTGCCACTTTTGAACTTCAGAAAACTAGTAACAATGGATTCTGCATAAGCCTCCCCCCTACAGTAACAGAAACAAAACTTCAAAACTTCTCCACGAGCCCAGTTCTGAGCTCTGGTGGCTGCCGGCAGCGTCTCTTGTCGCCAGCAGTTGGTCTGTCTACACACAACCTGTCCCAAAGACAAGGCCTCATGTACTAAGAGGCAAAAGACAAAAAAAAAAAAATACCCAACCCTGATATGTGAGAGGGTATTACAGGATCAGGCTCAGAACATTAGCCATCCGAAATGAGGGAAGGAACAAAAGCCCAACCGTGAGCCGTTCCTGCTTTGCATCCTCTTGCTTTCAAATTGCTCCCCGTGGAATTTAACAGACATAATAGAAAATAATAGAATTGAAAAGTGGGAACTATTTCCACATAGTGGGTTTTTCCCACAGTGGATACAACTTGAATTGCTAATTCACTGCCAGATGTGCAACCACAGACTCTGTGACAACAATCCTCAGTCCTCTACTCCTCCTACAGTACTTGATTATTTCTTATTGTGACTCACTGGGTATGCTACAGGATTATATTTAGCCCAGGTTGGAGGGTTTCCATTTTTGTATTTAATTAAAGAACACTTAGAAATGAGTAAATTCAAACCTATGTGGCATTACATTTTCAATAATTTTAAATGGTGACCTTCAGAGAGACTTTATTTATGAAAACATTAAAGGTGAAGTCTTGTCTCAAATAAGGCCTGTGGGAATTCTTCATTGCTTTCACATTCTCCAGAGATTTTCTTTTCTATTTTAAAAAATCTACCAGCAGCTTTTAGTAGATCTACCACTGGCTTTTAGTGGGACTCTACCTCAGCTGATGCCTGAGAGGCACCTAAAACCAGAGACTAGACAGGGATAAGGGAATAAAGGTAGGTATTTATTTGAAGGGCCTTCAAAGGTGCACCCTGGGCAGGACAAAGGTGACACACAAGATGGATCCCGAGTCACGGGTTCTTCACACTTTCATAATTTTGGTCTATTTGCATATCAGGGTTAATTCTCCAATTAAAGCTTCAGTTAATGATGTAATTTTCCCAAGCTCACCTCCCTTTTAAGATTTTGGTTTACACATTTTGGGCCTAGGACAGTCTGGGTGTCCTTGGAGAGCAAACCTGGAGAGGTTTGTTATGTCTAACCAGCATGAGAGAACAGCAGCTGACAGGCTACAAGAAACTTCAGAGTTACACACTAGGCAGTACAGGATTTGAAAAATATGAAAGTTAAAACCTAAGGCATCACAGTCACAAAAGTTAAACCTAATGCCACAGTGTAAAGACAGATGACTCAGAAAGAACATGCAGGAAAATTGTTAACAGGCAATGTAATACTTATGTCAATTGCTAAACACCCGCCCCAAACCTACCCCAAACAGGATAACTTGTCTAAACAAAATACAAGAACTGGAAAATGTATGGAAATTAATGACCAAAATTCCAATTTGGGAAAAACTGGAGCATCTTATGATCTCTGTTATCCTCCTTGAAAGCTATCAGATCATATCTGAAATAAGCATACAGCATGTGCAAATAGGTATTTCACCAATTTTTGTACCAGCATAGTTAATGATTTCCAAAACCATAACACAACAAATAATGTTAGTTTGGGCATTTGAATTCAAAAGCCTAAAAACTATTAACAGATTAGGAGAACAGCTTGGGATTCAGGGAGAATCCAGGCCAAGTGCTGGCTGTGGGGTCAGCACTGGTCCACAGCAGAGAGGCTAACCCTGCGTAGGGTGGATGTGAGCTGAGCTGCACATGTGCTCTCGGGCCAGAGAGGGTTTCCTTTGGCAATGTACACGCACCCCTCATGCTCATCTAGCAGGATTTTCCATAAGTAAAAGGCTGCTTACACCTCCCAAGCCTATCTTTATTTCAATATTAACAGTGAATTTTAGTTGGTGATGATGTACCACTTCTCTTCAGAGGAAGAAAAATGTGCTTTAATGAAATGAAATTTTAAATAAACTTGATGTACATTTGGCTCATCTGCTCATCTCAGCAACCAACACCTGTAAAGTCATACAAGAGTTACTACTCAATCTCCTCTGTGAAGATGAAGTACTACCAACACATGGAAGTATTACAGTAAAACACCTGATTTTTGTTGGTCTCTGTCACATGGTAATATTTTCCAAAATGTATAATGGAGCTTTAGGGTTTTTTATCTTTCTATTTCTTCTTGTGTGGTAGAACAGATTTTGAACCATTACAGCACCTGCTGAAATGTCTGGGTATATCCAAATAAATGTTTTGATTTCTTGTACTCCTTGTTCAACATTTTTTATTTTCAACTTGTTGTCGTAGTTTATATTCCCAAGCATATATGCAAGACCGTGTGACTAAAGTTAAGATGACGGCAAGAGGTTTCTGTGCCACATGCAAAAGTGAACATTAATGCCTCTTTCAAAACCCTTTTTGAAATGTCCCCTGAAACCCAGCAACAAGTCAGACTGAGTGAAAGAGGATCAAGTCTCACGCCTCTGAAAAGGGAACTCCCCGATGAGGGGCTGACATCCCTGTCCCTGCCTTTCCATCTGTCAACACGGACTCGGGAGCCTCCAAGAGCCACAGACCAGATCACTGCTCCCAGCACCAGCAGGACCAAAGGACACGAGAGGTAAGCCCTTGATGATGCTGAAAGGTGTGGCACTGGAGACCTGCTGTCCACCACAGCTGGCACCTGAACTCACCACTCCTGTGGTGTTCCTTAGCAAGCAGCTTTGAAGCTGCTGCCCGAGACCCGAACATTTCTACAGTTCTTCTGTCTTCCTCAGAGCCCTTCCCTTGAGGCCTAAAGCCTAGGTGAGACGAGGTACCACTCTTGCCTTACTGACACCTAGCACGGAGCCAAAGAATTTAGGAATATTGTGCACTGTGAAATAAAGCTCAAATATTCTCCTAGGAAAAGGCAGTAAAGCATCCCAAAGTCCCATGTGTTATGAACATGTTATATTAAAAACACGTTATATATCTCTCATAATTACTGATGAAAGTTGTCCCGGACAATCAGTCTTGTTAGGCTACAATTAGATTTTAAATGCAGCTATGTTTTTTAACATCTGGAGTCAACCTGTACTCAGCTGGGTAGCCAGGATCATCCTGCATCTCTGAGGAGCCCTGCAAGTCCACACACTTGATTTAAGACACTAAGGTGAAACATTGCTTAAAGTAGAACTGAAGATTGATGTGACCTTTACTCCTGGGCTACTGTCAGACTAAAAACACCCCTCCTGTTCTGTGTACTTTGCATTAAGCAATTTGTCAAATCTTCAAGGAAACTACTCTTCATCTGGTTTCTCTAGGAGTTGTACCACTTGAAACTAAATTAAACTTGTAAAACTTTCTCATGTGGTCTTCAAATCTGTATTTGACCATTCCATTACAAGTTACATCTGTTAGCTAATGCTGCTTTTGACACTAAGTACAACTTATATATTTATATAATATAAATATACAATTATATCTAAGTACAAATTACCTGTCAGCCCCATGGAGGACACAGCCTGGTCTGACCATGCATCTCCAGCAGTATGCTAAAGACCTGCACTCCCATTCTTTATGCCCACACACCCTCATGGTCTTTGTTAATTGTTCTCTTTAATCCACAGAAATTATGTTCTGTGCACTTTTTCTTCAGTAAAGTTATTTTAAAGGATATCTTCTTGTGCCAGGTTTACAAAGGCATTACTCACCTAACACTTCAGATGAATACAGACAAGAGCAGGCAGACAGCTAAACTGCCCACGCTCTTCTGATAATGCCTCTGAGTGCCTACCTGTATCAGTCTGGTTCATGCTCTGGTTAGCTCACCAAATTCCCTCTTAGCCAGCTTTTTTTTTTCCATGCTCTATCTACCCCTTTCTGATGGCTTACCTCGAGCTGTAATTACTGTATTTGATGAATTCCCCCTTTTTTTTTTGACATCTACAATTCTTTACCTTACTCACTTCCCTTTTAAGCACAAACATGTATTTCCAGGGATATTTTTTACTGCATTTGAAGATTTCTGTACTTTTTTAAGGATTTAAATTAGACTACTTTTGTTGTTAGGGTCTTTTTAAAAGTACTTGCACCCCAAAAAATTATCTTTCATGGTTTAGTGTCATGATGTTAAGTTTCAATACAACTGTTTCCATGAGAATGATTTCTATAAGATAATATGAGGGAACGGAAGCTGCCTGTGAAAATAATAATTAAAAAAAATATTCTGAGCACTGTAGCAGATGATGTTCTTCAAATGCTTTTTCTGACATGGGATGAATTAAGCTATGTGCCATGAAAACTGAAAAGCAATATGTGATAGGGAAAACTTCATCCCTTACCAGAAAATGTTGGACTCCTGATTTTTTATTTTTACAAGTTAACATTCTGAAGATTTAAAAAACAAAAATAAAACAAGCTAATGGAGTGTTACACAAGCTCTGGCACTTTCTGTGATACATGGCTTTCTCGAAAAGCATCATCCAACAGAAAGTTCCCTCACCCAGAAAGTGGGAATCAAACCACTGGCTCCCTGTCCTCCACAAGCAGTTGCAATTTCAGAAGCCCAGCCCTTTGGCAAAGACAAATTCAGGTGTCGGCTCCATGGAGGATTCCTTGTGCATTGCTCTGTGAAAAACTCCGAAGGGCAATGGTCCCTAAATTGGGTGAGCCACCCAAAGCAGTTTCACTGTGGCAGTGCAGAGCCAGAGGAGCAGCCTGCAGCACGGGGCACGGACAGCAACACGACAGGTCCGACGCCTGGGATACTGCCCGGACCCAAACCAGGTGAGTGCTGCCATTCCAAAACACCCAGCACGGTGTGCAGTGCACAAGCAAGCCTAGGCTGCATTCAGAGAAACATTCCCACTGTTGTGTCCATAGCTGCCTCTGGAACTGGACAAAAGACTCATTGAGCAACGACACAAAAAAAGCAAAACGGGAAAAGACTGCAACAGAATATTCATGCTAATATGGGCTATACCACATGTAAGATCAACACAAAACCTTTCTGCGGATCAGCTGCAGTGATTATTTTCAATCTGGCAAGGGAATGTTCTTTGCCTTCTTTTCTCTCTCCCCCATCTCTTAATGCCTTCTCTATTGTCATGGCAAAATTCTAAATTTGCTTTAATTCTGCAGTTAGGTAACACCAGATTTTGAAACTCTGTCTTTCTGAGTGTATATATATAATTCTGATCACCAGGCAAAATGTGATATTAAATGATGTTAAGATGATGAGATAAAAATATCTAAAATTCTAGAAATTTGGCTAGTGAGGAAGGAGAACCAGTCCCCATGCAACAAGGTGAAAAGTAGCACCACTAGCCAGATGATACTATGGTCTCAGTCAGGTCAGGAAATTTCACCAGAGCCATGATTTTATTTTTCTGTGTCCATTTTCAAATCCCTCTTTACTGTTAGGGTAAATACACAAACATTAAAGAATGAGAGGTCACCTTGCATAATGTATGATTAGTATATTATATGCTGTCATAGTTATTTTCCAAATATTTCAGTATTAACTTGGGCAAGGACAGGAAATCAGCAGTACCAATCCAGTCTTTCAGGATTCCATGAACAGACAGCAGTGCAAAAGAAGATGAGGGGATCAGCCCTTTGGGGATCCTCTGCAGTCAATGATATATAAACTGTTGTTGTCTTGACAGTAATGAAAACAAGACAGGGAAGGTACAGATCTTCAGGCTACATGTGGTGACTAATAAATCAGATGTTGTGGAGTCTGGTTTACTGCAGGAAGGTGAATTTAATGAAAACTTGTGCCTGGCAGGAGGTTCTGCAGCTCATGAACAGACTATGGGGAAAATATGCTTCTGAAAAAATGACACAAAAAGGCAGTATCCAGGCTTGGCAAATTGACTCAAAAGAGACAACTGATGTATTTTGGGACAAACGGTGGAGGAAAGTAAGTAAGGGGACCTCTGGATCCTAGCATTTTCAGGAGAATTGCTTCTACATCTTAAATTTATACATTTACAGTTTAGGGACAAGGTAAAACTAATTAAAAACAAAGCAGGCTCTTTGTGCCCAGTTTAGGGCATTTGGAAGTTTCTTCATGTTACCTTTTGTGAGCTGAGTTTATTTACTTTCAAAATCAAAATCTAGTCTTGTCTTACTACAGTAACTTCTTACTTGTTTTGTCTGTTTTGAAGAAAACCTGATTTTAAAATTGCGAAAATGAAACTACTGTACATACATACCTGAGGTTATCAGATCAGGATGGTGAAAATAGTTAATATCCTCAGTTGAACAGCCCTCCCTTTATCACCTTGCTTCTCAAAAAGCAAGTTATTCTTCATTCTCTCTCCTGCCTTATGGAAAAGAAACTAAAACTTAGAAGATACATAAGTTCATCTTATTTGTTCACAGTGTGGAAAAAAAAAAGAAAATCAAAAAAGTTTTAAAAAGAAAGGTAAAAAAAAGAAAATGAAAAAATAAGAAAAAAAAATTGAGCTTCCCAATAAACACACACATGATAGCATTGAAGACAAACATCCTGGCAAAAGAAGATGCTGAAAGCAAACAGTAGTTTTAGTTTCAGCAACTACAAAACTTCATTAGTACAACAGGTATGTGTAACTTGTTCTGTTACTCTGTGGCAGCAAAATGGTTTTGTTCATTGACAGTGTCCAATGACTTTGTATTCAAATTCAAGAGCTACAAAAAAAATCCACAGAAAGGGCAATAAAAAACCTGAGTGAAACTCCTATTTTGTTAGGTAAAGTTCCCTACTAAGGTGGTTTTCCTTTGAAAAAAAAATGAGAATTTGCCTTGATATCCCTGAGCAGGAGTCACACCTGAAGTTTCAGGTTCCTAGTCAAAAGATTCCCCCCAGTCCATTCACAGCTGTCTGGAAAAGACAGACTGTTCTGCTCTGTACTGCTGTGACTGAGGCATTTCTGTGAGGGAAGCGGAAGGAGAGTGAACTCACATCTACCACATCGTTCCTGTAGCTTCACAAGTTGCTAAATTCCAGAATTTTTTACTTTGTTTTCATAAAAAATGAAGAAAACAGAATTTTATGCCAATGTTTAATTTCAGGTCAAATGGAACCTTTGACTAAGTAGATTTTGTTTTGTTCTGTTTTGTTTTGTTTTGTTGTTTTTTGGGTTTTTTACACTATGAATAAAGAAAATAAACTTTCTTTTCAGATTCAAACTAAAATTTTGTCTATTTTCTCTGAAGCTGAAGAGATAAAGAGCAACTTGCTTTTTGGGAAGGGGTATGGTGAAGGGAGGGCTGTCCAAACAGATGAATTCACTGCTTTCACAACCCAGACCTGATCACCTTTGCCAAAAGAGCAGCTGCAGGATGAGGGCTGATGCTTGTGCTGAGCTTTGTCACAGCTGTTGACGGAGGTCTGCAGGACGCCAGCCCTGAGAGGGAGGGTTCCTGCAGCTCCACAGCCAGCTGCTTGCCCTCTGTTGGGCGGGAAGGCCACCTGCTCAGAAGGGACATCTCTGGGGCACTTGGCCCTTTGTGCCACAGGTATGGAGGGGCCAAAGCTCCCGCATTGTCACACACCTGAGACATGCTGAATCAATGGACCTCAGCAGAGGCTGCAGCCCAACCCCCACGCAATGTCAGGGCTGGGGTTGGGCTCCAGCCCAGGCACAGCACTAATATAGGGGATGGTGTATCTGCAGGATCTTCAAAATATCCTGTAATGTACAGTTGGATCTCACGTGTTAACAGCTAAAGCATAACCACGCCATATCCTGGCCTGGGCAGAAGAATTTATGTAAATTATTTCTGTCTTATGTTGCTCATTCCCACCCTCACGCCACAGGTTGTTTCTCCTTCAGATGTGTTAATATGATTTTTGTCATTTTAAAAAATGTACAGTAAGTCAGATCACTAAAAATCTGTATTAAAACCAATCCTTTGGGGCAGAAGTAAAGATACTTGTAGGAAAAATCAGATACATAGATATATCAAAGACACAAGAAAAGCACCTCTCCAGACAGAACCAAACACAAATTTTGGCCTTTTCAATGAAAAGACCACTTATGTTGCCAGAATGTGCAAGTGACTTGCCCAATTAAAACAACACAGGTTTCCTTTCAAAACACTGCTGTCACAGAATAGTCACAGAACTGTTTTTGCAGATTGGTTATCTACAAAAATCTTTTTAGGTTTAAAACAAACTGTAGTAATATTGGTAATCTTCAATGCTGCTGTTCAAATGTCCCAGTTACATATTAATCTGGAAATCTTTCCCAAGTTTTTACCTTCTGATTTAGCGAAGTACACTTCTGTCCCTGCAATTAACTAAGTAACAGGCGAAAACTGAACCACAAACCTTGTACTGATACAAACCCCGAAACAGATTGTCAGCAACAAGTAAATACAAGGAGAACTCTGAATCTGATTTCAGCGCAGGAATACCCTGAGCCCTGCTTGGCAGTCTAGGAATGAGGAACAAACTTACATTTTGGGGGGAGCTAAAGGAAAAAGAAAAAATAAAAATAATTTTAAAAAAAGAAACCAAACCCCTCCAAAACCAAACAAAACCAACAAACAAACAAATCACACACACACCAGCCTCCCACCCCATCTCAACCCCCCCTCGCCCCAAACATAAACTTTTGTCAGTAGTTCAAATTTTCAAGGTGATCGTCATAAAGTACTGCAGGGGATGAACAGCCCAGAAAAGAGGAAGGATTTTTGATGCTGAGCACAACTATTACCAGTGATGCCACTCTCGGTCCCCAATAAACTGTGGGAAAACGAGACTCAATTCAAAACTGATCGCGGGGAAACTTGAATCTCAACCTCTGTTTCATCCCATAAACCGGACCCTTCCTTAGCCAAAGGTGGAAAACCAGGGCTGGCAAGGCGAAGCGTCATGCCCTTCTCTGCTCCTCGCTGCCTGGGGTCCCGTCCCCACTGGGCTGCAGAGCAGCATCCCAGGAAACGAGAGGGGTGTCCCTGAACCCCCGCACGGCTGCTGCCCCCGGCTCCGCGGGGCGGTGGGGCGGAGGCGGCGGCAGCCGAGCCGCTCTGCCCGGGCGGGATGCCCGGGCTGCCGGGGGAGCCGCGGGATGCTCACTCACCCTGCGGTTGCGGTCGACCTCCCGCACCTCCTCCTCCTGGGGGCCTTGGCGGATGAGCGCCTTCAGCACGATGCTGTTGTTGGTGCAGCAGGCTCGGAAGAGGCTGAGCGCCTCGGGGCTGTCGCGCTCGTCCCCCTCCAGGGACCAGAGGTCCTCGTCGTCGTCCTCCAGCCCCCCAGGAGGGTAGAAGGAGTCGTCTGAGGCGATGCTGCAGGTGTCGGGCAGCTCGGAGAAGTCCTCGTACTCCTCGCAGTCCTCCTCCTCCTCCTCCTCCTTCTCTTCCTCCTCTTCGTCCGGCTCCTCGGCGGCCGCCTCCGCCGCCCCCTGCTCGGGGCTGCTCTCCGCCTCGGCGCCGGCCATCTCCTTGGCGCTGGCGGGCGCGGGGCAGACGCGCTCCCCGGGCAGCTGCTCGCCGTGCCCCGACAGCAGCACCATGCCGGCCCCGGGCCCGGGCCGCGGGGGCTGCGCCGGGCCCCGCGGGGCGCTCAGGGC
>VZRO01001446.1:820697-861320 GCA_013397915.1 Daphoenositta chrysoptera | reverse complement strand
TGCACCAACCGCGCGGTCCCGAGAGCCGCGGTTGCAGCGATGTACGCAAAACTTTTCAGGAATGCAACTGGCCCGTGCAGAATTCGCCTTTTGAAATTAACACTGAAACTGAGGGGAATGATTGCACAGAATTCCATGCTTCGAAGCAGAGCTTTAGAAGCAAGTAATTCATTAAATCAGCCCTGACGTTTTACCAACTGTACAGATGTCAGGCACGTAATTTTTATGGAAGGCATTTGGAGATTAGGTTGAGAGGAAAAATGCATGTATAAACTGAGTTCCTGCTTTGTCACAGTTCCTCTAAAATCTCTTTTCCCTTTCAAATGCTGTGGATTAGCACTGTTCTCTGGCAGAGAAACAGTGGGGAGAAGCCCTTTGGCCAACAAAATAGGATATTTGCTTTATTCAGCAGCTTTTTGAAGTGAATCTCATCTATTTGACATTCTTCAGCAAGTGAACATCCAAGGTCCAAGTCCCTGTCTGTCTAATGGAAGAGAAACAAGCTGGTATTCCTGCACAAGGTGAGGCAGAGCATGATCCACACTTTTTACACAAAAAGAAGCTAGGAATGAAAAGTAAAACGTAACTGCGAGTAAAGGGCCCCAAATAGTAGGTGTTTACAGTCTTTCAAGAAAACATTGTGTAAACCAGACAGGATGGGTGATGCAAAGCCCAGCGGCTTCTTGCTGATTCCTAACTGGCAGGGTTATCCCAGTGCCCAGAAGGAGGATATCTGTAAGCAGAATTAGTATTAAATAGTTCCCTGATTGGCTGCTTCTGCAAAGGAGCTAAACTGGGAAAGAAGGAGATTAAACTATCCCCTCACCTCCAGACACCTCTGAGATCATAGCTGGTGTATATTACCAGCTTTGCTTATGCTGCCTGTCTCCCGTTATTTGCTTGGGTAAAGACAGGCCCTCACTCCACTGCTGCTGTGCGTGTCTGCTCCCAAACCAAATGCTTCTGAGCTGTCTTCACCTGCAGCATGACAGAGCTGTAGGATTCACTTTTTACACTTATTGCCTATCCATTCCTTAAGTATTTACATTCACAGAGTTTAAGGGCTCCCTTAACTTAACTTCTCATTTCCTTCTCAGTAAGTGTGGACAATGAATTGCCCAACAGAATGTTACCTTTTAGAATAGCACTGTATTTTGAAAAAACTTTTTTTTTTTGCCTGAGATCCTGCATCTGTGGGGAGAATTTGAGTTTTCTCAGCCTGAACTCATCATAAAGCCCAGGAAGACTCTTGGCTCTACTAACTTCAAATAGCAGAAAAAAATAATTCTAGCTACAGGGGAACATAGGGGGTTTTTTGTGAAGATTCAGCTCATCTGTAAGAATTCATTAGTCAAATATACTTGCTTTGTTTCTGTCTTATAAAATCAATCCATAAAGAAAAAGATTTACTTTATTACCAGACTGTTTTTTAAAAAATTACATGGAATTTGTTAGCAAAGAGGCAAGAACCAGTAATTTTGAATATGAAAAAAACAACCTTGAAAAACCTTAACCCTAACTAAAGGGAAACCACAGCTACACAGGAAAAAAAAGTTCGACTCTGGAAAGTCATCCTTTTTTCTCTGTCTTCAGAGTTTACCTTATCAGCTTATTAAGAGAGGAGAAATGAATCGGGTTTCTCCCACAGCTGCAGTGATTCTGCAGGGACCTGGGAGATGAAAACTGTTTTCTCCCACCTCAGCCTGTCACTTTCATCTCTTCTCTCAAAGAACAGTGCTATACTGCTTGAGCTTTCAAAGCAAGGTGTCAGGCTGGAACAGGGCAGACATGGTGTTTTATAGACTTTAACACAGACTTTTACAACTGGTATTGAGACTGTATTTCAAATTATTTAACCTGCATGCAGCTTGACAATAAGCTGGTGCAGCTAATTGGGCATAAACTGTTACAGGACTCCTTAAGATGTGATGCAGACATTTATCTTGTCACATAGAGGCTCCCACCAAGGCTGCTCTGCTTGGGCACAGTCGCAGATGTGAAGCAGATGATGTCTGTCTTCTTGGTTCTTTCAGTGACACAGCTTGTACGTGACAAACAGGGCTTCCCGTCACTTGTGCTTCAGTGTGTAAATCAAATTAAAAGAATGTGAGGAAAGACCATAGAGTAAGTCTGCAAAGTCTTACAAATTATCAAAAACCCCTCCTGTTTTCATGGCATTTGTAAGAGGACAGCCTCAAACGTTCATCTGGAAAAGAAATCACTTAATATAATTGAAGTTAAATGCTAGTATTTATAAACTTTGTATCAAAAGCAAAGAAATAAACATTATCATCTCAAAGCAAATACCCCAGAATTATTAGTCATTATCATCATCTGTATCTCATCAAAATCTATTGCTGGGAATTACCAAGGCAGGAAATTAAAATATCCAGAGCAGATACCACCCGGCCCTCTGCAGACAAACCTTCTCTTGAAGAAAACAATTTTTGGAATAACAATAGCACGGGATGCCCCCAGTTTGCCTCATTAAGGTTTGTGAGCCATTCCATTTATAAAACATTCTGAAACTGAGATTTAATGAGATTTATGTACAATAGTAAAGACAATAGTAAGATAAATAGTAAGAGTCAGGTAAGTGAGTTTTATATATCCTTCTCACATTCAACAATTTAACCTAAGGAAAAAATTTGTAACACTCTGAAAGCTATTACCAGTTTTCTTACAAGATGAAATCTAGTCACTACAAAAGCATTAGTTTCCAATATAAAATAAAATATGTTTAGTTTTGATTGTTTACATTATTTAGGTGTCTAAAATTTCTAAATAACAAGAAGCCTGGTTTGTTTTTGGTTTTTTTTACCCATCTGACATCTGTGCACTCACTTTTTAAATTTAGAGTGTATTTCTCTCTTCCTTAGTTGATCTGCCTGGCAGGACCTGCAGCTGTAACAATACAATAACATTAAATGTGAGAGCCAGATCTCCTCCTCTCTGTTGAGCAGCTTGTAAGAACTCTGAGATGCACAGATGTTTCTGTGGACATTGGACCTCTCTTTCCCAGCACTTCCACCAGCACAGCCAAAGGAAGCATTCAGAGCACAAGGAAACCTCTCTTGAGCAGCCTCCTATCTTCACAGATGGGAGAGGAGCTGAAACCCCCAAAAAGCCACTGTGGGGAGTGGGTTTGGGCATGACCTAAGTCAGCATCATCCCAGTGCTAACCTGGTCTCTGGCACTGAGGGAAACAAGGTGCTAAAGGAGATGAGATATTGCTTTTTACTGACAGCATCTTTTGGAGTTTTGGGGAGAGACTTTCAGCATTACTGCCTCCAAGCCTTGCATTGGTCCTCAAAACAGACTGCTTGCATCTTGAAAAACTGTCTGCTTGAAGTTAATCTCAAGACAGTATATAGGTACGGATGTAAGCAAACTGGTTTCCGGGGTTGCTGAGTTCTTGGCAGGCCTAGCAGACTAATAAATCCAACCTCCTGTTTATTATGCCTAATAATAATGCATTTTTTGATTGGGGTGATTTGTTAGGGCTGTAGCAGGACTGTAAGCAGGCTAGCTGCTGTGAGGCATCAAAGTACAATTAACCTAGTCAAAAAAACATCAGGTGGTGTACTATTGGCAAGGTATGCATGAAGAAGGCATTCAAAGTAAAGAATTAAGTTGCAAAAATGATTAAGAAAATGTTCCCTCTCAATTACAAAGAGCCAAAGAGAGACAGAGTTGTTTTCATATTTACCCGATTGGGGGTGGGAGTGTTGGGGAGAGCATTCACAAACGAACAGACTCAGCAGCACTTGCTAAGACTGCTCCACTTAAAAAGTCCTTTGGAAGGAGAAAGGTTGGAGTCTCAGTTTTCCTAAGCTCTGGCCAAGACTTGATGTGAAATCCTGCTGATCTGAATAGTAACAGCTGCTAAGGAGCTATGAGTGGAAGTTGCAATATGTTTCCTAGAAACCAAAGGCTTGAGCTGAATGATGAGAGCAGAGGCAGAGAATAAGAGATACTAGCAATAATCTTGTTAAATGTTAGTGTTTTCTCGGTTGCTAGTATTTTCCAGCACTTGCTCAGTCAGATTAAATGCTGTTTAAAGCATCTGTAGTACCAGTTTATTGGGATCTCTGTGCAGTTAATACAATAAAGGGAGAGGAGGGTATAAATGTGATACTAGTTCATTTAATTTCATTTATGAGCTATGACTGAAAATAATCGATGTTCCTCTTTCAGTATGAACCTGTATTTTGTTTGCTCTTAAATCTAAAGCATAGGCCTTTCCAGAAAAGGAATACTTCCTCAAGGCACAGTCTTGGGTCTAGCTAATCTCGGCTTAGCTTGTGGTGAAAACTTGCAAGCCCTGTCAGTGCTCATCTCCCTGAGGACAGCAGTGGTTAGTAGCAGGTAGGGTAAGGTAAACTCTCTCAAGGTAAACTCTGCTAGTTCTGAGGTGGGGCAGTGCCCTGATAGCCAGGGGCACCTGGAAGGTGGGCACCCACCACCTGAGCACAGGCTGGTGGGGCTCACCTTCACTGTGCAAGTATGGAAGCTACGTAAATCTTGTTGGATTATTTCCTCAAGACTGTAAAGAACAACCGATGTAGCATTAGTAAGGCACACCAAATATGCTAACAGTCTGGGGTTTGATGTGTGTGGTTTGATATTTTTGAATGTGGTAGGTAGAAGTGGAGGAGCCTGTGCAAGTGAAGAGGGGGAGAGATGGAGAGTGTTCCAGTTCCCACAGAGCTGCTCTTTGCAAATACATGCTGCTGTAGACTATGGTGATGCTGAAGATCATTGAGCATCACCTGAGTGGAACTTCTGTTTTCATATTTCTCTCAATTTCTGTTTTAGGGAATTTCTTGGGAGAAGACTTACAAATTTGTAATTGTCCAGAGGTTTATTTTTGATTTGATTATATTTTGATTTTATTTTTGATTTATTGATGAAAAACAGAAATTTGCATCAACTCTTTGTCTGGGAGTCTTCCATTTCTGAAGAGAAGATTATAAAAGTCGCCTCTGCAAAACAATTATTTTTCCTTTTTACTTTGCATATTATTTATTAAAATGCTACAAAACCACATAATAATGGGGAAACAGTTGTGCCTTGAAATGTCAATGGATTTCTTTTTCTTGGAGGAAGGCTAACAAAGATTGAGAGAAGGAGAGAAAAATGTGTCTCAAATTATAAGTTCAATCTTATTTTTCTGTATTTTGATATCTTTTACCAAAATAACACAATATTAGACATTAATACATGTATAAAAATTATTAGGGAAAATAATCCCATATGTATCTTCCATTGCTAGATTATAATTATCAGGTCATCAGGGCTGGGGACGGGGATCAACTGGATTAGTGTACATGAGAATTTATTTATGAACTGTTATCTTATTTTTGCACTCTACTGAAGCAGAAGACTACCCATATGTATATGTGAAAATATGTCCCTCGGTTGAGTATCTAGAATAAACAAGTAATGTTATTTTTATACCAAAATCTTTTGTTCCTCCCTAAAGGAATTCTTTCTACATACAGGGGATAAACCATGCATCTGCTTCACATTTTTCCTAAAATTATTCCCCTTCCTTCATTGTGAAATTACGCACCCAAAAATAGGCTGGTTTGATGCTGGTATGAGTAAGCCTGCTGATGCCATTCCATATGGAGGAAGCGTGTAGAATGTCTCCCCTTGCACTTCTGATCACCTCACTCCTCTTCTACAGATTTCCCGCATGACTGTCAGAGCTTTAAGCCTTTCCGTCCCGGAGGTTTTGGTCCTGAACAACAATAATGGTACTTCTCTCTGCTCCTGTGGAGTTTGGGACCTGAGGACATTGCTGTTTGACAGAGTTTCTGATGGTGTTTGAATTCAAGTCTTGGAAGGACCCCAGATATGTGTCCATCTATCCTTACTGTTGCCCTGCATCAGGAAACTGTAAAGAAGTCAGTGATGAATTCATCCTAATTTTAATCTTTCTGACAAACCCCAGAGAAAGCTTCAATATGTGACCCAGTTTCTATTTCTGAAATATTATGGTTTTAATCCTCTTTCTGTTTCAGTTTTGTTTAATTCAAACTGGGGGTTGGACACTGCTATCTAGTGCAATCCAGTACTAGAAAAACATGGATATAAAAGCAGAAACAGAAATATTTTCAAAAAGTAAAGAAATTAAAGGGGAAATCTAGAATTTGCTGCCATAATTTATTAATATATACCACCTAATTTTATTATCCACTCTCCTGTGAGAATTTGGAGTGCTTTAGACTTTAGCTTGCATTGAATGACGTTTCAGCAAAATATCTCACCTCATGCTGAAAAGGTGAATGTCATAACCATTTTATAGATGCTGAAATTGAATTGCAGACTACTCAAATGCAGCAGAGCATTGTATAACATAACATCAGTCATACAGATGTCTTATTTTGGCATTACTCAAATGCTTTAAATGACTCATAGTTCAAATGGTTTATCCATGTACCTGTATAATCAGGCAAATGGGGAATAGGGTATGGTTACTAACTGGGACCATTGGAGAAATCCATCTGAGTACATGTGGTGTAGCTCCATCAAGAGCTACGAATGGTCATCTTGGAACTATTTCTCTTTTTAAGACATAATAAATTCTGGCCAGAAAATCATAAGTAGCACTTTAGGACAAAGAGTTATTATAATCAGTGCATTGGATTTTACTCCACCTGTTTCTTCTACACTCTTAAACAAGGATACTGAGATACAAAGTAGTCTCCAGCAAGGCCATGTGGGTACAAATTCAGTTTGTTGCCTTAGTACAGGATTTCAGAGATTGTATTTGTTTCTTCATACAGAATCAAAATAATAACACCCATATTTGGAAATGTGATTCCTTGTATGTGCAATGAGTCATGCTAAGAGGATTTCTTGTTTTTCCTCTCCCACCTCTTCCTGAGATAATTGGTCTTTCTGGTGTTAACTGGCGTTTCACCAGACTATGCAAACATGTGAATAACCAGAGGCTTTTATTGAAAGACAAATATACTTACATATTCTGGAAAAAGCTTTGTGCATGTATTTAAGTGATTTAATGAATTAGTGCCCTGATAAGATGTGTGTGGTTTGAAAACATTTTAGAAACTCACAGAATAACTGTGGGGCTATTATTGTTTCCCTATTGTGTGCATTATCTACTAGGTTTCCTTGTCTCTAATAGGATCATACCCATTTTCATCTTTGCAGAAATGCAATGTTCTTCAATGAGATTATTTACTATTATCCTGGAATCATTAAAATTGCCATACTTCCAGGTTAAAATAAACAGATGCTTATCTCACCCAAGGGTTCCCTTGTTTCTTGGTGTTTTCATAATGTGATTTTCACAAATCACAAACATCATGGGACTCATCCCAGGAGCTCCTCAAGTAAAAGTAGATTATCTGTAAAACATTCCCCTTTAGAAATCATACCTCCCATGTGATCGTCATTTAAGCAATTTTAAATATCCTACTCACTCTTTTTCATCCCTTTTTATCAGAATTCTTCTACTTGAAAATATATTTCCATTAATTTGCTGCAGAAGGAGTTAGTGGGGTAAGCCAGTAGATAACTCTGACTGCACTGCTGTGGTAAATTCTCTGCAGTTCCATTGGTTTCTGTTCTGTTACTGCCCACAGCCCTCTGTGTGCATATAGAATATGGAACTGAAGAGCTGTCCCTGCTCAGAGCATGCTATGCCATAGAGGGCAGGTATGGAGGGTCCTTCTGACCCCCTTTACAGTGCTGGTTAACAAATAGTGCCAAATGGAGAGGGCAATATCTCCTTCCTGCACTGTTCTCATTGCCTGCATTTTCTTTGCAACTCTCCGTGACGTCTGTTACTGATTCTGTAAAGGACGCAGATGTTGTATTTCTTTGAAAACATCCTATGGGTTCAGTGTGATTTCCTTTTGATTGCTTCTTGCATGTCCAGCAACAAGTACATTTTTTAACTTCATCTGTAAGAAGGATGGCATCAAGGGATGACATTTCCATAGTCAAGCCACTCCAGAAGCAGCAATTAAAAATCAGAAGACACCGAGATAGGTAAATATTGTTATCTCAGCTTTTCAGCTGGTGAAACTGAAATAAGGAGGTCAAGGTCAACATCTTCCAATTTAAAATTTATGGTTGGACTTTGACGGCTAAATTAATGACATGAATTGCCGACTTTTGAAGCCTACAAAATCAAAAGGACTGCATATTTTCAGGAATCATGGAAATCTGAACACTTATTTATATGCCGTAAGTGTTGTAGCCAAGTTAAATGTTCTTTCTCCAATTATTAGGGAAATGTTAAGTCATGGTCAAAGATATCTTCAATCTTTAGGTTTTGGAGTTTTGTCTTTTGTTTGGCAGTAGATAACTGCATTTGCATGTGCCCCCTCTGTTTATTTGCACTTACACAGTATCAAAACCTCAGCAGGAAATTTTCCTTAAATATAATGGTTGCTCTTAAAGTTAAGTAGTATTTAGACTTCTTTGGTTTGCTTCACTACGGACTGTCTCACATTCACGAAGGAACTTGCACACTAAGTGAAGGAAAAATTATCATCTACTCTGTGGGTGGTTGTGGAAGAGATGAAAATAGGCACTTTCCTCATGAAAAGAGGAAAGAAAGAGCATCTTGCTTTCCCAGAGGACAGTAGTAGGGAAGGGACAGGGCCAGAGGAGGCAGCTCTCTAGAAGAGGGTTTGTGCTCCGTTCCTCTCCACATCCATGCAGTGCTGTTTGAAAGGGACTCCAGGTATGGTGGCAAGTGCTGATGCAGCCCATGAGCTGTACGGTGTGCTTTCCTCACTGATGGCTAGTTTGGTAATGAAGTGCTGACCAGACAGCCCTCCAGTTGCATCAATGAATCGATTTTGTACTCATTGATTTGGACTCTTAAAAGTTGAGGAGGGGGAAGTTAACTGCAAAACTTGGATGTTTTGCACTGATGGGCCCTTTTGGTTCTCTCCCTCAAATTAAGGCACATGGCCAAAGCAGAGGTTTTTCCATATTCAGCACAAATGGCACAGAAAATACAGATGTGCTGCCTAACTTAGTAATCAGCAGTGGAAGAAGACAGTGTTTCCTTTAACTTAGCACATGATCTGACTCCCTCTCATGCTGTATATTTCTTCTCCTGCCAGAGGGGTCGAGGAGTCAAGTCAGGTATCTCCTTTCTCATTACTGCCTGGAGGTGGCATGTCCTGCCTGGAGGTGGCACGTCCTGCCTGGAGGTGGCACGTCCTGCCTGGAGGCACTGATCATCCCGATCATGTACTGGCCCACACGTAGCCAATCGATGAGGGGAAGCACAGGCTGGGGGCTGCTGCTGAGGCAGATGATAACTCTCGCATCAGAAGCCTGGAGACAGTATTTTGGCAGCCTGGGAAAGGTACATGCTTTGCCCTAATTATGAACACTGTTAGTTATATTGCTCGTGAAAGTTTCATTACACCAGTTAGCATATTAGCATTACAAGCAACATAATGAAGTATAATTGGTGCAAGGGTTCAGTGTGAACTAATTGATCTGGAAAAAAATGCCATTTCAGAATACAAACAAGAAAAATTAACCTTGATGTTTCCTAGAAATTTCCAGGAGGGATTTCATTTACAAAATAGTAAGATAGAATTGAGAACTTGCTAGCAAGCTGATTTAAATTTTTTGTTGATTGATTTATAAAAACGGCATCTTGCTTATCACCCAGCAAGGAGATTTACCAGCAGGGACCTCTATATTGAGCTGGGTTTGATTGAAAACTGCTCAAAATGTTGGTTTAGGAATAAGAGGATACATCATATTTATAAAAGGTAAATTGCTGCTAATTTTTGTTGTAAAGGTAAGTACATTCAAATAAGGTTACTGAGAGAGGGAAAACCATTCTAGTTACAAAAAATCTGTCAGCACAGCTATAAGATCTTGCTGAGTCCTATGATATACAGTGTGCTAACACCAATAGATAAGTTTTTGCCAATCAAAAATACTGACATGGCATTCAACTTAAACCCCCTTCTGTTGCACCTCTCTTTTGTTCTTAGCTAGATTAAAAATACCTTTTCCAATACTGAAAAAAAAAAAATTGAGATCTAACATTTAGTTTTACAAATTATGTTTTTGCTTACCCATATAAAAATTACCTCCGGAACTATGATATTGACAAATTCTTCCTTGTGTCAGAGCCAAAAACAGCTCCTGTGTTTCTGTAAAAAAAAATCAGGGTTTACAATTATAGTTGTGAAAGTTAATGAAATGCCCTTTAAAGAGCTAAGAAATACTGTCATTTAAATGGGCCTTGCTACTAGCAATTTCGGTGAGATTCAATTGTTTTTATGTGTGAAAGCACCAACGTCTTTCTGGGGAAACAATCGTTTGCTGATGCCATTGGGATAACTTCTGTAGCAAGAGGCAAAGGTGTAAAATGAGCAGTCTTGGATAATGGGTATATCTTGGATCAAATACATGTTTTCAGCAGGTGTCAGTGGTTTTATACCACATAAGGTAGTCATAAATATTTGAATAGCAGGCTCCTGACACTCATAAAGTGAGCAGAGTGAGCGGGCTTTCCGGGGGATTTCACCGCTGGGAGGCTGTGGAGTGAGGCCAGCAGTGTCCCTCTGGGCATGGGGAGGAAGGCTGGGGGCTGGCTTGGGGGAGGGACACTGAGAGGAGCAGAGCATGAGCACCAGAGGGGAGAGCCACATCACCTGGCTGGTCTGCGACCATCCTTCTTCTCTCTTGGGGTGACAGCAGAGGGTGTTTCCTGGGATTCAGGGTTCCTTCTAGTGACATCTTCCATGCTCTTCACCCCATTTTATTTACCTCTGCCTAGTAAATCCCTTGTCAGGTAAGACAAATGTATTAATAATATTTTAAACCACTTCAGCATTGCAAGAAACTCAGAGCTGAGGGCTGTGACAGCCAAGTTCAACACACATCATTTGCCCATTTGAACGTTTTGGAGTGAGTCATTTTTGGGTGTGTATGCCAAGTGCACTGGCACCAGTGCTGCAAGAGGCAGTGTTTCCTTCCTGCGTGGTGGTGTCAGCTCAGCACAGATGGTGCAAATTCCCAGCACTGAATCACCAGATTTCGTGCAACAGGTGGGTTTGCTTCCTTCAGGGATGAAGGAAGAGCAGGTGGGATGGGCTGAGTAAGGAGACCTCCCCTGCCTAGCACCGGAGCTCAAAACTACACCAGGCAGTGACTCCCAGCAGGGTATGAGAGAAAAGGAATTGGAAATTTTCATTAAGTCAATAGCTACATGCTGCCTAAATTACATTTAGATACTGCATCAGCATTTGAGCCAATTACAAATGTGGAGCAGGGGCACATCTCTGTGGTGATGCTCCTCTGGTCTGGCTGGGAAGTGAGGCATGGTGTGAGCAAAGGTTCCTCATTCCTCTGGAGAGTGTGAGGAGGATTTCTCCTTCTGCACATCAGCGCCAACGATGTTCCCAGGCTAGACACTATGAAATAGGGATTACCTCCCAGGTCCACATAGCCAGGGCAGCTGCTGACACAACTGGAGGGTTACCAGTGGAAGTTCTAGCAAAGACTGATGCTGAAAGGCACATTAATGGGGTTGGAAGTGCTTTGAGATCGACTGGGGGTAACTTTTAAGAACAAGATATATACTGGTGGGAAAACATGCTATGAATAACAAGAGTAGGACATGATCCTGAATAACCAACTGTCTTGGTTGTCTCATGATGTCTCATGATGTTCCCATTTTTGCTGAAAGTCAGAGCTCCTGAAATCATCTGCTTAGCCGTAATTTCCACTTCTAAACTAAAAAGATGAGTAAAAGTAATAGTAAGTCTGTTACTTTGCATACCTGATGATTTTGAAGATAATCTGGTGATTTTTGTTGCTGAGTACAGGATCTTTGAAAGTTTGAGTGTGGCAGTCCTTGAAACCTGTAAATCCACTGTCATGCATTTTCTACCAAATGCTGCAGAAATTGGGAGCAGTCCCCAAACTGATCACCCGTCTGAGCTAATTCTTCTGCAATCTGGGATACAGATCCCACTTTCCCAATGCTTGCTGATGGTTGCAGTGCAATAGTATCTCAATGATGTCACAAGCTAGCAAATAATTAATAAAAACTCTGCGTAATATGAAATTTTGCAGTTAGGGGTCAGTGTTTTGGAACCTCACTGATATGTGAGGAACATGTGAAGTACACACCTAACATGGGAGGAACATGTTAGTACAAGAGGCACTCCCACATTTTATTGCACTATTACTCTGATACATAGTGAAAATAATCTTTCAGAAATAAAAGGCAATCCAGTCCATAACCCAACAAGTTCTTGGCTACTTTTCTGCATGTACTTTTAATTTTTGTTCCCATATTGGAAGCTTTTCATGTGTGGCTCAAGGACATAATAAACTTTTCATATAAGAAGCCTCTCATTAGTGGAGAACCACTCATTAGCTGTAGATCTGTGCTGGACTTTAAGAGAGAAGTTTCTGCAGTTTGTGATCAATATCAGTCTTTTTATAACAAAGCTTCAGCCACTTCGGCCTGATGTAATTAAGACAGCTCAGCGTTTTCCCATTAAACAGAACCCTGTTCTGTTATTTAAAAGTTAGGAAAAATTCCTTAGATTTTAGGAAGGGTGCTTCTAAGACTTCGGGTTTTGTTTTTTTAACTAATTCATTTTGCTACATTCAAGGAGGGAAAAAACCAGAAAGTTGTGCTGTTGTGGCATGTTAAAAAAACTCTGGTGTCGTCTCCGAATGTGGTCATTCTGTAAATATTATGAATTCTTTTTTTCCAGCAATGTCATCTTTCAGCCCTTTGAATCAAGCTGACTAGTGATCACCAGCTGTGTGTTTCTGCTTTTCAGAGTGCCTTGATTTCTACTTTTCAAAGTCCTTGATCATTTTTTCAAAAATGCTGATCATTCACTACTGCAGTTGAAACATACCAGTGCTGGACAGTGAGAGAACCTGTGAAATTCTTAAGAGAAAAGTGAAGGTAAATAGGCACAGGTACTAGGTATCTAAATACGTTAAAATTGTTTGCCTGCTATGAACTGGCAAAATCCAGGTTCTAAGCATATCCTGTGGTGTGCTCTTAATTAGTAGACACTCACAACTCTTTGTTTCATCTCCTTTGAAAAAGCTTTTTTAGTGTGTGGAAAAATTTATTTCACAGTGTAGCATTCTCTTTTAAAAGTCAGATTTCACTTCTACTACTATTTTTTTTTCTTCTTTTTTTTTTTTTAAGCCTGGAAATATGAAAGTTAAGCAGAGATGAGTAGTTAAGTAGTTTCTGGATTATCTAAAAAAAAAAATCATAATTTCTTCCTGACTGCCTTTACTTTTAGCAAACTCCAGTTTTTAGCAGCCCCCTCCTTCAAAAGTATCACTCAAAACATTTTTTAATCATTATTCTGATGCCTTTCCCTGATCTTAATTTTAAGAGCCAAACATGGTTAGAGGGGGAAAAGTGGTTTTTCCCTCGGTATTTATTTTAAGGACCCTTAGGTGCAGCACACCCAGGTGGAATGCCTGCAGAGCACACCGGAATGCACACCCGTGATCAATCAGGTATAACATTATAGACCTTACAAATCAGCACATCTATCAAAGATTCCCCAGGGAGAGGCTCGAGTGAACCCCTGCCCGAGGAACCTTCCCCTGGATGGGCCCATCTCAGTTTACAGAATGTGTTCTAGAGAGGCCCTTGGTGTCTGGGGCTTTCTGACCCCTCACTACGAGGCTGCCAAGATGTTTGGTCTCTTGGCTTAACAAAATATTATGTCTAAGAATGTGGGCTAGAAGCACTAAGAATACATAGAAAAAGTATATAAAAGGGGTATAAAAGAAAAGGCAAAAAATCATCATGGCAGCAATTCCTCCTGTGCTTGGCATTCTGCTGCGGTTCCTGACGAGGCAGTGAGACACTCTAACTCTTCCCAGCTGTGCTGTGTGCAGAGAGAAGGGGCACCAGGGGCTCAGCTGCCGTGGGACAGGCTAAGCAGCCTCTTATCCTCTGAGCAAAGCAGCTTCTTGGGGAGGAGGCGGCGCAGGCTCCACGCCTGTCACTCTGTTACGCAAGGATTCCTGAGACATCTGTAGTTTACATAATGGTACCCAGCGTCCAGGCAGCATTTCTCATCTGTAGATAATAAAATGCTCTTTGAAAAAAAAAAAAAAAAAAGGTCAGTATTATCATCCTCAATTTACATATTCTGAGTCTGACTTTGAAGAAAGGGCATTTTTCTCCTGGTCAGAGCAATGGTAAGAGACAAGACAGTTGTGCAAAGATTTAAAGCAATGAGCAATGTGCCTGAGTGAACAAGGCTTACCTGTTTAGTACTTAAGACCTGTGGCTGAATCCAAAACATGCCTAAATTATCCTTGTATAACTTTGCAGTCATAACATTAAATACTGCTGATTTCCTGCCTGTCTCTGATGTGTTATATTTCAGGCTGCAGAACAAGCAGTCCCTATAGCTTGATTTGTTTAACACTTCACATTAAGACCTTGTCTTTAGTTGCATGTAGTCTGTGTGTGCACAGCTCTGCAGGTTAGGACTTTTCAAAGCTGCCTGAACAGCTTTGTCTTTAAAGACAGCTGATCTTGAAAAGTGTTTTAGAGAAGTGCTTCTCTAAAAACAAATCAGCACAAATTGAAATTTGGGGGACAATATTTTTAGGCACATCATGGGGGATTTTCAGTCTCACCTTGACACTGGATGCAGGCTTTGAAGTTGTCACTATTATTTCTGTGCCTGCAATCCTTGCATACCCCATTCCCACAAGCCCTCTGCTTTGGTTCCACCCCTGTAAAATTAAACAACAGCACCTTATTTACACAGTTCTTCCCATGTTTTGCCTTTTTGGCCTGGAAACTCCTGAGACCAGAGTTCCAGTCTTAAATATATTGTCTAGCTTTTCTGGACCCAAATGTTATTTAAGAAACTTGCTGTAGCTTCACTGCAAGAAATTTATACTAATATAATATTATTATAGGCTCTTTGATCAGCATTTCACAACATAATAAAAGGAAAATACATTTAGGAAGAGGGGTGTTTATTGCAGGAATGATCATTTGTTTGACCTTAATCTGTCATTGGCAAAGCTTCCAGGCTGCACTGTATTAGCAGATGGATAATGGGCTCCAGCTGAAATTACTTGCACAGTTAAGTAGTTTATTTTCTCATTTTCCTACAGTGAGAGTCTCTAAGAACAGGGCTGGCATATAAACACTCACGTACATTCCTGCATAAACGTGTTGGGCTCATTGTTCAGACTGTTTCAGTGAGAAGCTGAGGTGCTGCCATCTCTTCTCCAGCGCTTTGTGCAAAGAACAAAAGTTGGAGCCAGGTCGTCACTGTTGCTTCCCTTGGGGACAGTGTGGAGCCTGGCACAAAAGTGCAGCACCTCATTTGGGACAGATTCCAAAGGACATGGGGAGGGAGGTTTTTCACAGACTTCACTGGATTTTGGATCATCTTCAGGGTTTTAATCTTAGAATAGCTTTCAAAGCTTCTCTGTATTGAGCTTTTCAATGATGTCTTTGTGCTGTGTAGAAAGAAAGTAATTAAAAGAGAAAATTTACCATAGCAATAAACAAAATTAGAAAATCACTAAATTCAGAGGGAATGGGATTCAGGGGTAAAACCAGAGAAAACAATAGAATGAACACTCATTTTGCATGCATACAGTCTTCTTGCCTATAACTTTTGTTAACAGGTTAAGGAGAGCTCTTGCAAAGATTTTTATTAAGGTGTAAGCAACATGAAGAACAAAAATTATCAATGCTGCTAATTACACATCTTCTGATGACTTTGACATCTCTTGAAAGGAATTCCTCACATCACAACTGGATAAGATTTGCATAGTTTTTGTCAAGATGACTACTCCCCTAAATGATTCAAATATTATTAGAGCAGAATTAAGTGATGTGCAATTCCTGCCTGCGAACCAAAAATAGTCTCTCATTTGAACACAGAGATGTAGAGGGTTATTGATTATAAATTAAAATATTATAAGCAAATTATGCTAAAAGAAAGGGGTGAATCCAAGGGTTTTGTTCGGGAATAATGCATTTATTTATTCAGGAATGATATAAAGAAATTTGCATCTGATGAATGATAATACCGATGCTTGGTAGTTACAGAAATGCTATTGCTTTCATGTGGTAGGAAATTGTCATTAGAAGCTGGCTTCTTTCCTTAGCATATAAACCTGACATAACTGTTCCCAATGACACGGGGTAATTTTAATGAAACTTAATTGAAAGAAATTGAAAGGCAGGTTGGATTTGGTACTCCCATCTCAATTATATTAATTCTGCTTATATTAACCAGAGACAAAAGAAATTCATTTAACTATGCTTTATTCCTAACAGAATCATGGGTAAATGACATTCAAAGAAAATTGAAAAAGAAAAGAAGAGCAGATCCCCTGCTTAGAGTTGCAGAAGCTGAACAGAAAAGGGATTTTTTTTTTTGGGTTTTTTTTTGTTTTTTTTTTTTTGGTTTTTTTTTTTTTTGTTTTTTTAATAAGGAAAATCTCTAGTAACCAGTGAAATAGCCATAGATTTTGCAGGTCAGATGGGGGTTTAGTGATGTCTAGCAAGTCCCTGGTGTGGTTAACTGCAGGAGCAGTATGGCCAGGTATCCAGTGGTCAATTTAAAGGCAAGTAAAAAAATCTGGGAAGAACTGTGTTCTGTGGATGTAGAGCAGAAACAAATACGCTATGGCATGAAGTCATAAAGAAGCACAATGAATGTTGAATAAAAAAACATGTTGGATCAGGAGCCACAGGTATTTCAAAAAGAGACACAAAGCTTTGATCAGTTTGGTACACCTAAAAGAGTTGCTGCCCCTCATGTGGCAGAACCTGCAAACATAGAAACCTGGAGTCTTGCTTGGCCAGTGGCTTGCCCACACCTTTGCCACCCAGTTACTCCAGGCCTGAAACAGTGTGGTGCTGTGCATGACCTAGTGAAAATTGGGACTAGGATACAGGACTAGAGCAGAAATTTAAGGACTTGGAAATTTGCTTTGAGGTTCAGTTTTCTCTGCTTGCAAATATGCATGTTTTAGTGAGGGCAGGGCATCTGCAACATTTCTGCTACTGCCATGCAGTGCACACAAATCAGCTCCAATGACAGGTGTGAAAAATCCTTCTAGATTGCTTGTGGATACGTATGATTGATAACAGAGGAGAGGCAGATGGGATATTTTTTATTTAACTTAGGGAAGCAAACAGCACAGGCTATGTCAGCATTAAAAATTGCATGCTGTGATAGGAGCAACCCTACATGTTTGTGAACTCCCTAAATCCATGTTGTGTGAAGCTTAGGGTGACATACAGACACAAGGCCCACAGCGTTCCTGTACCCTTCTGATGCAGCTGCTGGGAGGGAGGTGGGATGCTCTCTGTCCACATCAAAAAACATCAGGGGCAGAAGGTTCTTACATGTACATCTGAGACAGTTGTGTGGGCTCCAGCTGCAGTCAGTGGAGTCTTCAAAGGGGAGTCAGTGGAGACTGGGTGTGACTGCTCTCCACCGACAGCATTAGCTGGATCCTACACCTGGCCCAGATAGAGATACTGCATTGTGGCCACCCAAAACTCAGGAATAAAAGCCCTACAAGATTGTTAGCAGTTAGCCTGAATATTACAGCTCTGCCAAGGCTGCAGATCTCATTGGCACGAAAGAGGGATAGTTACATATTTCTTGTACAGTTGGACTCTGTCTTATTTGAACACTGCTGTTGGTCTGAGCTGCTCAAGATTCATTAAAGGGTAGAGAGAAAAGGTGCTAGAGATTATGCTTGTGAGCTGTGAGTGAATAAGAGAGATTGGTGAAACTAAGATATTCCCCGTAGAGGTATATGGAATTTAATTTTTTTTCAAAAGGTAATTTTTTTATCTTCTAGCAACCTTGTAGTGTGATGTCTGTTGGTCCAGTGTAGATAGCTATATTCTTAGTTCAGGTGCTGAATCAGGTGTGAAATCATGAAATTGTTTTTGTTTTAAGCTAACATGTGTGAATGACAAAATGACTTGCAAAAACCATACAAAACTGCAGTTCTGTTGGACTTAATATTTACAGGCAACATTTTCTCTAGTTCTGAAGAGTCCCCAGACTTTGCATAAATCAGCAAGCACTGGCATTTTCTTAATGTCACTAATGACATTTTGGCCAAGAGGGTCTCAGCTGACTTTGCTTACTACAGAATTACACATGGCGTGTCCTGAGGGGAATTACTGCATCACTGTGTTTGTTTACATTACTCTTTAAGCTGTCATCCCCAGCAAGTGTAATTAGCTGCCCAGTGAAACAAGATCTTTCACTATCATCTTTCCTAATGCTTAATGTAGGAATAATTCTCTGAGATATTTGTTATATATGGAGTAAACAAAATATTTCCTTCTCAGTGGGGTGAATAAACTTACCATTGTCAAATGCTGAATGGAGAAAGACAGAGTTTACCCAAAGGCATTGTTTTGGGCAGATAACTGAGGGAAACCGACATTGATCTGATGCAATGTTGCCGAGGTTACTATATGGCAAATTTAGCAAAGAACATATTATTCCAGGCACTTACAGAATTATATCCATCAAGGGGCCAGTTGAGAAAGTAAACATCTCTTTCTAGGAGAAAGAAGACCACACTGAGTATTTGATAACAACTGTGTTGCTACTCAAGTGATGGTGATGGATTAAGCCAAGGTTAATGTAAGGTAGCTGAACCCACAGCTACTGATGCAAACAGGAGGGATGTCTGGTGACAAGGTTACCCACTGTACTGCTCGCTGGAGAACAAGTACAGTGTCCTTACTGTAAGAGTTGTATGACTTAATTACAGCATCCAGCCAGGTTGATTGCTCTTGGTGTCAGTATTCAGTGCTCTGGGGATAGGAAGAGAGTAAAAAGTGCTCCCACAAAGTATTAGAGGTTTTGAAAAAATACCTAAATCACTTATGAATCAGATTGGCATTATGATTTGTGGGCGTAGAACACTTCAGGAGTGTTGTGAACCTGCACCCAGGGTATCTGGCCTCCTACCAGCGGGGCAGTTCAGCCACAACTCTGAAAGTCAGCAGCATTTTAGGACAGTGTCACAGCTTTAAATATTCCACCTTAATTACTTTTTTCCAGTGAATGTATATTGCTCTCCTTCTTCTGATCAGGTCAATCTCAGCCTAACTGGAGGGGTATGCTGCTACACAATGTGTGGTGCCTTTTGCCCCATCATACATCTAAGGTCTTGACATCTTATTTCTTCACTGCACAGGCTGTGTTAGGGCAAGGCTGTGTTAGCCCTGATATCCCACTGCTCTCAGAATAGCATCATTAGAGGGCTCAACATAATAAAATGCACTAAGAGCCAAGGGATGTAAAAAAATAAGAATCTGACATCTGAGCAAAGCTTCAGTGCATATGATCTGTACTTTCCATGCTCCACAGAGGTTAATTATTTGTCTGGCAAAAATAGTCTCAAATGACGTGTTCCCCAGAGGTTAAAATGCTCTCCTCTTCAACTGGGTTATTGATTCCCTTTACCATTATGAAAAATTGCATCAAGTTTCACTGGAGAATAAGGTAGTGATAGAGGGGATGGAACTGCTCATTAGTGCAGGGACTGTGACCCATGACCCAGCTTCCATAGGCAGAGAAGGTGGAAGAGATGGTAAAAACTGAGAGGTGTGTCAGAGAAAATGGAAAGGCAGTCCTGACATTTCTTTTGAAATCCAGGTGGTGAGCCAATTCTCCATGTAAGAGTTGTTTGAGTTATAAAAGATACAGCCTTGTTAATATTGTTGGGCAAATGAATAACAGGGATGGTTTTGTTTTGTTTGTTTATTTGATCAAAAAGAAGGTTATTGAAGAACAAGTAAGCAAACCCTTACTTTTATTAGGCTGACACCAATGCAAAGAAAGGGGATGAGATGCTGATACAAACAGGCTGGATCAGCGGAGAGGTCAGCACAACACTCCTTTGAAATGCTCATCCCATCTTGTCTAAACCTAGTTACCTGATTTTCCTTTGAACTGTTCAACAAGTTGAAAAAGTCTGGAGGAAACACAAGTCATACCATCACTTTAACTGTTCATCTGCAGTGGTAGAACCCATGGCATCAGGAGGTGCAGCCTGGTGGATGGCACCAGGTAAGAAGAGAGGACAATTTGCCTTGAGTTGTGCACCAAATAAAAGTAATGCAGCCCTGGAATGCTGGTGTAACATAAAGAATAAATGAAACAATTCTAAAGCACGAACAGTTTAAGCATGCTTCAGGGGTATTAATGAGCTGTATATTAATTAATAGTCCAGGTATGTACAGTGATTGTTCCACAGAATCACAGAATCGTTTAGGTTGGAAGAGAGCTCAAAGATCATCAAGTTCAACCATTAATCCAGAACTGCAAAGTCCACCACAAAACCATGTTCCCAGAACATGGGTCACCTTTAGACGTTTTTTGAACACTTCTAGGAATGGTGATTCCACCACTTCCCTGAGCAGCCTGTTCCAATACCTGACCACACTTTCCATGAATAATATTTTTCCTAATACCCAATATAAACCTTCTCTGGTGCATCTTGAGGCCGTTCCCTCTCATCCTGTCACTTGTTACTTTTCAGAAGAGACCAACCCCCACCTGGCTACAGCCTCCTTTCAGGCAGTTGTAGAGAATGATAAGGTGCCTCCTGAGCCTCCTTTTCTCCAGGTTAAACATCCCCAGCTCCCTCAGCTGCTCCTTGTAAGACTTGTGCTCTAGTCCCCTAGTTCCAGCCAAAAGGAGATAAAAGAAATAACTCGTGGTCCTGATCACCACTTCTTTTCCTGAATCCCCTGGCATTTATGTTTCTTTGCTACAGGATGAGTATCTTGCCTTGAATAGCAGAGCAGGAGGTCAGTCTCAGCATTCTCATGTCCTTCATGTCTTCTCAGGATCTTTTCTGTCTCAACTGGAGAGCCTCTCATGAGGAGGGGCTGGGCATGGTGCTAGTCTGACACAGGGAATTTGCAGAAGACCTTAGATGAGCAGTAATCTATGAACCTTTCAAATTACTTGTATCCCTTCAAGACTGAAACCTAGATGTGGAACAGAAAAGGTGTACCAAAAAAAGGAAAAGCTGCTGTCAGTTCGTCCCATGTTGTCTCAGACGCTTCTTCCTCATCAGGGGAAAGATTCCGCATACTCTTCCCGTGCTCCAGCCTTGGGTCCATCCTGCGAGAGACAGTTCTCCATGAACTTCTCCAATGAAGATTCTTCCCATGGGCTACAGTTTTTCATGAATTGCTCCAGCACAGGTCCCTTCCACGGGCTGCAGTCCCTCAGGAACAGGCTGCTCCAGTGTGGGTCTCCTGTGGGGTCACAAGTCCTGTCAGCAAACCTGCTCCAGTGTGGGGTCCTCTCTCCATGGGGCCACAGGTCCTGCCAGGAGCCTGCTCCAGACCAGACTTCCCACAGGGTCACAGAGTCCTTCAGGCATCCACCTGCTCCGGTGTGGGGTGCTCTGGTGTGGGGGCCAGCGGCAGGTCTGCCAGGAGCTGTCTGGCATCGGCTCTGTTGGGCATGGCAGAAACTCACAGAGGCCACACCTGTAGTCCCCTGCTACCAAAACTTGGCCATGCAAATCCAATACATGTTGTTTTAACCAACAGATTTTTTTTATTTGAATCCTAATGATGATGGGGGTTTCTCTATGGTGTTCTTTAATGTTTGAATTAAGAAAGCTTAATAAAAATCAAACTCTGACGTGCAAAATGAGTTTGGGTCTTTTTTTTTTTTAACCCTGTTTTCAAGAAAGTGACTGATAATTCACTGTTAACCTGGTCATCACAGCCTCCCATGAGAGGCAGGAGCTTGATTTTTGCTTTAAAAAAGAAGTAAAAAAATGTTTTTTGCAAATACTTGTCAAATAATCTTAAAACACTTTGCAAACAGAAAAAAAAACATATACACAGCTATGGTCCTTTGTTTCTTGGCAGAATACCTGGAATATGAAAGGAAATGGTTTTTATAATAAAATAACATGCTATGTGATGTCTTTCCCAAGCAATTATATCCTTTCAAAGTAATGCTTTCATGAAAGATAATCTGATGAAATTCCTTTGGTCAGGAGCCTATTTTTAATTAAATACCCTAAGGATACCTCTTTTAGCTATTTAACTTTGAGCTATTTAACTCACTTGGGTTTAATGGCTGTCAGTAAACCCTGAGTAATTCACATGTTCAAAGAAGCTGAATTTATGAGTAAATCCTAACTCATCTCAGCCTGAATCTGTGGTTTGGCAGAGGGGTTATAAAGGGAGTTAACGAGTCCCTCTCTGCTACGCTGACCTCTGGAAGCTGGGGAAGCACCTGGATATCTGATATGGGACACTTCCAGATGGATCACTGGTCTGATGCAATGCAGCTATTTTGATGCCTCTATGCCTAAACTCCGTAGAGTTTCATCTTTTGCATACTCAGCCATCTTGGAGCTCAAACATGCTCTCCAGAAATGTTTATGCACAGCTCTAACAATAAGCAGTCAAACACAAAGGGAGACCAATCAGTGATTTAGGCTGCTAATATCTCAAATACAAAGGGGGCCTGAAATTTATACATATACAGATGTAATAAATTTGAAGGTTATTTACACAGATTAAATGCATACTTGGGTGCAGCCAACAGAGGCAGCTGTTTGGGCAGCAGCCTCTGCATTCTGCTTCAGGAGCTTCTGGACCTTCCAGGGATAAGGTCCAGGATCATTGGATACACCTGGGAAACCTCTGAGAAACTAGAAAGTGCCTGCTGCTATCAGGCAAGAACAAGGGAAGGGGAGCTACCAGGGGTGGGCTCAAGGAAGCTCGGGTAGCTTCTAAGGATCCTGTTCAGCTGCCCTTAACCCAGCGTGCCTGGAGCCTTTGTGGCAGCTGCCCATCCTCAGGAAGGGTGAAGCACCTTTAGCCAGTGCTCAGGTGAGGACCACACAAGAGCCCTGGCTCGAAGCACAGCTCCGAGGCAGCAGTTTGTGCAGCAGAGCACAAGGGAGGGGCCTCAGTTGGATTTTTAGTGTTGTGACAGTCTCAGGGTGACACGTCACAGGGCAGCCTGCCCGGCAGGTGTTGGAGCAGCTGTTCCTGCCAGGGCAGTGGCCTGAGGCAGACTCTGGAGAGCAGATGCAGCCCTCCAAGCCCTGGGCTGCAGGGAGAACCTGAAGCTTCTCTCTGATGCCCAAGAGATAGCCTGCTGTCCTGCCAGATGTGTGCTATCTTGCAAGATATGCAAACCAAATGGAGGAACTACAGCTGGGAGTGAGTGAGCTGTGCAGTGTCAGAGAGGACAAAAAGGGAGATAGATGAGTACTTTTCTGAGGAAAAAAAAAAAAAAAGGCTTTTCACAATAGTGCTGCCTTGTGGCATGACCGGGGATGCCATGGAGGGAGAGCTGAAACTCCTCCAACCCTCTGGCCACTATCCTCTGCAGACCAAGGGATGTGATTCTTCCTCTCTGCTCAGCACTGGTGAGGCCTGGCACATTGTTGGTCTGGGCTCTTCAGCGTAAGAGAGAGCAGACACTGGCATATCAGAGAGAGTCCATATAAAGTCCAGCTACAAAGATGATGGGCTAGAGCATCTCTTAGGAAAGGCTGAGTGAGCTGGGACTCTTCAGCCTGGAGAGGAGATGGCTCATGGTTGAACTTATCAATATTAACAAATACCTGGAGGAAGGGTGTTAAGAAGATGAAGTCAGACACTTTTCAATGGTGCCTGGTGAGAGAGTCAGAGCAAAGGATAAAAACTGAAACACAGGATGTTTCCTCTGAAGATCAGGAAACACATTTTAACTGTGAGGGTGACTGAGTGCTGGCACAGGTTGCCCAGAGAGGTGGTGGAGTTCCTGGAGAAATTCAAAAGCTGCTTGGAAACGGTCCTGGGCAGCTGGCTCTGGCTGATCCTGTCTTGATAGAGTTGGGGAAAAGTTGGATGAGATTGTCTTCAGATGCACCTTTCAATCTCAGACCTTTTGTGATTCATCCTATTATTGCCACAGGGCTTTCTAATGGTAAGACTAGAAATGTGCTACACATTACTGTGATATTTCACTTTTTGATTTCACTTCAAGTTTTTCACTGCATCAGAAAAGTAAATTGCAAAATGCTACCTTGAGACAATACTCTAATGAGAATATGCTCTTTACAGATGGAGCTGTCTGAGCCCATTAATTGTACAGAAGAGCGTGTCTGAAAAACAGTCCTCAGAGTATTTTGAAAACCTTTGCCTGATTATGGCACAAGCTGGGAGACTAAACCAGAGGTGTAGCCTCACATGTAACATGCTATAGATGGCCACGCTGCATCAAATGGGCAGCCACTCAGCAACCCCCGTGGTTTGGCCTTGGTTGGAAGAGAGATGAACTCTATTTTATGGTGGTTTACATGTAATTTTAATTAATTCAGCAGCTGGAAAGGAGGCTACACTGTGTGGCTAACTTAGGATGCTGGCTGTGCACACGCTCAGCCTAAAAATAGAGGTGGCCATATTGTCAGTGGTACAGTGACTTTACTTTAATTTTGGGCTGACACCTGGGGCCAATATCAGCAAATGGGCCATGTCACAAAAATATATTTGATCCAGAAGCAAAATTATACATTTTTATCTGCTTTAAATTTAGCTTCATATCATTATGCTCCAAAATCTTTCTAAAGAGGAACAAAATAGTGCTTGAGTCTTCTATTGAAGATTTCTTTTGTTTACAAGTATTGATGAAATAACCCTCACAGTAAAGAAAAGACTTATTCAGTTTCTTTAGGAAGGTGAAGGAACTTACAGCATAATGCATTCTTCAGGTCATACAATATGTTCATCTTCTGTTTAGAAATACAGGTAAGACCTATCCTAGCTACAAGCCCTCCTTTCCTGAAAGTTCCTTGAAAAAATACTCTATGGATTAGGAGTCAAGCATTTTTTTAATCTACCAAAGCAAAGTTTGTAGCACCAACACAGGCATGGTTTGAATGCTGATAATAAGCTAATCAGTGAATCTCCATTTTTCCTGATCTTTGATGTATTAAAACAATTGACATGAAGTTTCTGATTAATAAGTACTTGCTGAAAACCTCACTTTAATCAAGCCTGCTTGTTTCTTACTAAGCTCGAACAAATGTTCTGATCATAGGCAGTTAACATGCTTTTAATTAAAAACAACATGGACATAATTTAGGATACTATTGAAAATATAACTAATGTATACATTCCTCTTTAACATTATAACAATTTATTTTTACTATTCAAGGTATGCAATTTCTTTACTGATATTAAGAGTGATTAGGATTTAACCTATAGTGTTAAAAAACCCCAGTTATTACAACCAGCCACATCCTGAAAATGGTCACAACCAGCAGGCTGACAGTCAAATTGGATTGTTTGGCTGAACTGCTGCATTACTGCCATATTGTTAATCACCAATTTCCACAGCAGCAAGTTTTCTTTCTGGTGCTGTTAATGTCTCCCTTGATTCTTTCATAGGACTCTGGTTGTCTTTTAGGCATAATACTGTCTTGTTAAACTATGCTTAACAGTCTATAATGGCTGTTTCAAGCATTTTTCCCTTTTCATAATTTTTACAACGTGTTTAGGAATAGAATACAGTGCAGTGGGTTAGAAAATGCATTTATGTCCAGCTTGGGTATTAATTAGGAGTCTCAATACTTACCTGTTTCAAACCACAGGTATCTCTTTGAAAGGCAGTCCTTTGCCTAATCCATCCTTTTACTCGGTGCTCCCCCCCGTGTAGGGGGCTCAAAATGCTTGTCCAAATGTAAATCTTCGGTCTGGATATTTGGGAAGTTGTCCTAGATCTGGATATTTGGGAAGCTGAGGGCTCCAGTCAGGGTTTTTGTGCTCATATTTGATGAGGTGAAGGGAGGGAGTGCTGCTGTGCATTGAGACCCACAAGCAACATCTGTGAAGTCACTGAAACAGGTCAAGTCCTGTCTTCTGAGCTGAACTGATGTGGTAGCCTGCATGCACAGAGTTTTTCCCTCCCACCACCCAGAACCATGTGGCTGCATCCAGAATGACAGGAGCAGCCCCCCATTTGTACCTGCCCAGAGCCTTTGGATGAGTGACGTGCTGGGGACCATGCAGAAGCTTCACAGGGCTGGTGGCTGGCACTGAGTAGGGAAAATCATAACTCCGGATGCTGTGAATACTGAGGCTGTGTGGAACAAGCATAGCAGCCAGAATGCAGCCAGCTGCAGAAGAAAGACCAAGCAGAGTGGGTTGATGAGGTGAATTAAACTGCTTGTTAAATAATTAAGCTCCACCAAGAAAGTGTCTTTTAGTAAGAGGATGAAGAATGCTACTGTTTGGGGGTGTTTTGTGTGTTTGTTGTTGGCGTTTTTTTAACAGGGCTTTAGTGTTCTATATTTGTGCCCAAGTTAGGATGGTAAAATAAAACTTTTTAGAAACTTTGACAACCTATATGCTTTGCGGGGAAATTTTGGCATAAAGTAAATTGTTAATAATACTATAATGTGATCATCAATAATAATGAGTAGGCATAGTAGACTATTTTATAATATGCATAGAACTTTTATTATGTATTGTATATACCTCCTGCTAAAAAGGGCATTCTGTCCTGGAGAATTTAAAGTCTAAGATGCTAGTCCTGTAATCTGCAGTATATGAGTGCATTTCTTAATCTGTATGCACTGCCAATGCAGTCAGTTGCATGGGAGCAGTCAGTCACTGGCTATGGTTTTCCTAGAGCAGAACTGAAAATTACCTGGGAGGACCCAGTGCTCACTTCTTCTAAAATTTAGCTAGTATGTCTTATTTTCTTGTAAAGTTGAGGCAGCTTTCATTTTAGGAAGTGCAGGGCAGTGTAGGGCAGCTCCCATAACTCACTGTGATTGCCAAGTGAATACTGTTGTGATGAGTCTCTCTAAATCCCAGAAGGTTTCTGGGATATACTGTGCCTTTCCCTTAATATGGAAATCGTTATTTACAGCCAGCAACCACATTGAGTACAGAGAAATGAGCAACTCACCAAAAGTGCCTGTAGTTTCTGCCCTCTGACTGCACAGACAGAAGCCCCTAAAATACTGATCTTACTAGTAATTCAAAAATTGTCATTTGCAAATAATTATCATAATTTAGTTGTACCCACTTTACTGCAGGATAAATGTCTAAGAGAAATCATGCATTTTATTTGTTCATAGTGGCTAATGCTGTTGAAGGCACAGCACTCTGCATTCTTTTATGCTAACAGGCCAGTGGCAGTAGAATTTTGCCATGTGTGACCTGATGTTTTATTTGTCAGTTTTGAAATTTGCAATTGCACTTTGCTAGCCTGTCACCCCAGCTTGACTGAATGAAGCCTCCCTTGGAAAGGACAGGGTGAGCCACTGCGGATGATGTCTTTCAGGGCTTTCAGAGACAGACAAAACCAAAGTAGTCTCTGTTCAGCAGTGGTGTTTATGGCCCAGCCTCGTGGTCCTTCAGTTCACTCCCTTGTTTTCCTGCCTGTGTGAAAACTGTGCAGTCAATTCCCACAAGAACCATGAGCACTTCCTTGTGTATTTTGGGATACAGAGCACATATGCACAAGAAATTTTCTTTCCCAGCTGTCTAGTCAAACAGTTTATGATACGGAAGAACAAACTCTATTTATTGCTGCTGTTGTAGATAGCACCAATTACAATACCCCTTGGGAATCCCCACCTTTCATTTCTCAAAAGTCCAGCCTGGCAACTTCTTTTCTTACTCTTTTAAAAGAGATTACTTGGACATTCTTCTTTCCTCCCCCCACTAGAAAAACTTGACTTGAGTAAATGGTATTTCCACCATACCAAGTATCTCATGCAGCTATCATGCCAAAATAAAAATTACTTCTGTGGGATTTTCCAGTAGCTCTGAATGCACATAGCTTAAGGCATAAGAATATGAAGTGTGAGGATAGAAAAAAAGTGTCTATTTCTCACAGAGTTTTTTGTTAATCTATCATGTATTGTAAGGTTTTTTTGCTGTTCTAGAGGTATGTGAGATGCATCAACACATCTTATTGACTCTTTCTTTTAACATTGGGTGTCATAAGACTTCTTCAAAACTGAATTGCTGCCACTAACCTAAATTGGGGCTGTGCTTTGAGGAAACCAATTCCCCAGCAAGAGTGGGTGTAGCCTGTTGAGGGATGGCAGTTCTTCCTCTCTGTCCATCTGCCACCTGCCTCAGCCCACAGTCTGCTTTATTTTCAGCTGGGAAGTAAGGAGCTTCAAAACTAGGTAGCAAAATAGTCAAATGTATTTTGAAATAGCTAAGCCATTAAAGCAGCAGTTTAGAAAAAGCCATCATATTGGTTATCGCAGCTTAAAAAGTGAAAAAAATCTTTGTATTCTTTGTGTTATTTACAGGTGAGATAATGATTCCAGGGCAAGTTTACCTTCCAACATGACCAGTGAAAAGTACACAAAGCAACATACAGAGTAGCTTAAACCTATGTGCATTCAAAAAAACATACAGAGTTAAGTTGAGTATGATGAATGGCTAAATAGTCAGTTCCTCCACAGTCTTTTCATACAAGTGTAGGTATAATACCAATCTCTGTTTCCTCTGAAAAGTCTGTGTCTACTGCACATTTTACTTTGTACTGCATGGCGATACGATGTATCTCATTCTTTCTATGCATGTATCTATGAACGAGAGATTAAAATATTCTTTCTTACACTGACTTTCTCCTCTCTTGCATAACTTGGAAATTACTTGTGCTGCTAAATATGTAGGAGACAAGATCTGAATACCACTTGTACTGTGCAACATTTTGCATTCTCCGCTGACTGCTTTTCTCCATGCCCCAAGTCAGTTCACCCAGTCTCATTTGCTACCAAAATATCTCCTTTTCAGAGTGAGATAGCCAGAGTGCCACTCTGTGTGCAGCAGCATGGGAGGAGTAGACTCTGACAGCACTTTAACTCTGTATGTAATGAAGAATCTGACTTATTTTCAAAAGTGATAAGGGTATTTATTGTCTACGTTGGTGGTTAACATTGACCAAGAACTGAAAAAGTGTGAGTTTTTTGTGGGTACTCATGGTGCTTTTACTCAGAGCTGCAAAGGGAGCTGTAACCCACTTGCACCTGAGGCAATGCCCCCCAGGGCAGTTCCAGTCAGGTCAGACTGAATTCTGATCCCAGCTCTGCTGCCCACCTGCATCACTGCTGCCAGCACACCCTGCTGTCTCTCTGGCTTTCCTCTCCATTTGTCAAGTAAAATTAATTGCAGTCATATTTCCTTTCCTGCTATGAAGATTAGAAGGGTAAAGCTAAGCCTGTCTGTGAGTGACTTGGCTGGCGTGTTGTTAAGAAACCATTTTGATGGTTTTGTGGCAGTCTGTATTTAGCAATGCATGGTCAGGTAGGTATGTCCCTGAGCTCCCATGACCCTTCTTCCAAGGGCATAATCTCACTGGCTAATCCATATTGCTGCTTCTTTGCATTTCACTTGCAGTATTTTGCAGAGGATCGAGGAACCCTGTCATCAATGCCTACACAGAGGAGCAGCACAGCAATCTTCCTTATTGTCTAAAAATGAAATGTGAAATAGAGAAAGGAGGACAGACAGTGGTCGACACAAGCGTTCTGTTACCCTCATAAGGCTTTCCATTTAAAAAAAATGCCACCAAAGTGATTTAAAGCATTGTTGTTTTTTTTTCCCCCTGGAAGTTTATTCCCTGATGCTGCTCTCAGATTTCTACAAGACTTCTTTTTTGCCACTTTCCTTTTTTATCTCTCTTGGGATGTTTTTCTTTTGCACTTAAGGGATTCTCTGACCCCCTTACCACAAGCACAGTGGTGCTAGTTACCTGGATAATGCTGTCTGCTGAAGCTGAAACACCGATGTATGAAGACACTGTGCTCTATCAGCTAAAAGCAAGAACTTCCATGGATAGCTTGGAATGCTATCACCCTGTTGGTTGTTCATGAGGTATCATGAACTCTAGGATATCATCTGCCTGAGCACAGGAATAAACATTACTGATTACAGTTCAGTATTGAGCCAAGCTGTTCTTACAAGTTTCTGTCACTGGAGTTTCCATAGCCTCTCTGACTTCAGTTTATTCCAGATCCATTTTGTTTTTGAAAGACAGTGTTGAATCTAGGCATATATCTCCTGCAGAGGCCTTACAAATGCTCAACAGAATGCAAGAAGTACTTCCAGGATTACCTGTAGGTCTTGTTCATCCATCTCCTATTTACATGGTCCTGTATTGCACAGCAGTCTGCCACAGGCTTGTGTTCAGGTCATGGTCCACTGTAAATGCCAGGAACTGTTCTCCAACACTTCCTAACTATTTGGTCCTAATTTGTACTCCTGAAATTGATTATTCCTGCCCAAGGGCAATGCTTTGTACTTGTCTTGACAAAATTTCATCCTCATTTTTTTTGCTGTCTGTTCCTCCAATTTCTCAACTTCAAATTCTGCCTCTGGTATATTTGTGGGAAGGAGGTAAAACAAGTGACATACTGAATAGGGTCACATTAACTTCACATCCTGAGGAAGCTGGTACAAATTTCAACAAGAAGAGAGTTCAGGTCTTGGCATGTTGAACTGTCCTACATTGGCAGTAGGAGGGAAAAGTAGTGACTACAAACTTCATCCAAAAGCGTGTCCTCCACCACGGTCAGTCATAGCTGAGTCCTGCTTTTGTTCGTGGTTGCCCATGCAGCTCAAAGCTCAGTCCAAGGATCTTGGAACGTGAGAATCTGGTGGGATGCACCCAGATGTGCTCCAGCATGTGCTGTTAGCATGTGACTCTTCCCACTGATTTGAAGTTACTGTAACTACAAAGCCAGGTGGAAGCTAAGTTCATTTCTGTGACGCTAGATCAGGGCCCTAATCTTTAGATGAGGTGTGCATACAGAAATAGGAGTAAAAGGAACTGCAACCAGATTTTCCTACCTTCTAGTAAGAAGGACAAACCAAGCTCTTCTTGTTTTCACACCTGTGCTGACAGGTCAAAGTAGTATGTTACAAAAGTTCATTATTGGTGCTTGAACAGAAATGCATGCTCTTCATAAAGGCACCTTGTCTTTATGAAAATAATAACATTTGCAGAATAAGGAGGTTGTACTTTTTAGCCTTTCTTTTAGCAGAAACATTGTGTCATTTACAGATATATTTGTATATTTGATAATGATTACAGTATTTAGCAGCAGCTATTTTTGCCTGTTTGTTTGGAAGCCTCTAAAGGCTTAGTCCAGTTGAGCTCATTTCATAGCTTCCCCTCTCTGTGGGGCCATCTGTTATCCACTCACTTTTTTTTTCTTTCCCTGATTGGTTTCACACAGGCCCTTTAGTTCATTTCAATTAGGGTAGTTTGGAGAAGATCATGCTATAATCTGCAGTTGTGTCATGTGTGTGTTGTCCCTGTCCCACCCCGCTCCTCCCCCCACAATTAGATGGAAAACATTCCATGACAAAGAATGTTGATGAATTTACCAGGCTTGGTGGAAAAAGACTGTGTGGGGATTTTCTCCAAAGCTGGAGGATTTCTGCAGGTAAGCCTATAAAACCTGCAGAAGAGGGTAATGAAAAAAATCTAAAAATAGAAAAAGGGAATAGAAAAAAAAGTAAAAATTTTGACACTTTCTTTAATCATACTGTTGACCTTTTATGTATATCTGTGTGTATATTCATGCATATATGTGTATATATAAATACTGTTAACCTTTTAAATCCATACATAAATAATATATAAATATACATTATATATGTGCATTTAATGTAAAAATATCTGTCTCACTTCCTTGGGGATATTGTCTTCAATTTAAAAATTTCTGGCTTCCAATTCATACAGGTCATGAGTGAGGCTGGAGAAGTATAAGGGAAATGAAGAGATATTAGAAAATTCCTAGGAGCCTCTTGAAATATATCTCCAGACAGATGAACCTGAAGGCCTGTTTTGCTTCTAGAAATTGTGTTGTGGGTTGGTTTATATATATATATAATTTCAGATTCTGAGTAAGAGTTAGAGAATGCTGGACTGGGGAATTGCTGCTGTGGGGAGGATTTTGGAAGCAATAGTTCAGAAGCAGAAGGGCAATGTCAAGCTGGAGGAACCTTGCCTTGCTTCCCTTGCCATTTTGTCATAATGAACACAATGCTGTGGAATCCTCTGGGCTTTAAACAATTCTCATTTCAGACTGGGGTGGGCAGGCATAAAGCAATAGCTGACAATTTCTAATATCACCTGTGTTATTTGCAATAGTGTTGCACTAGGCCACACCATTGAGAAGCATGAGAGCAATATTAATTTGAGATGTTACCTTTCAAAGCACAAAGTTCTTCTGCTCGCTGCAGGAAACAGGGTTTTTGCAGAACTGCTTATGGCATGTTACTGCTGTGGGCTTTGTCTGAGTGCAACAGTTCTGCCTGTCTTGCGGTGCTTTCAGTCTGAGCTTGGCACAAGCTTCTCCAGTTGAAATTTTCTTGTGTCTCTATTTCATAACCCCAGGGAGAAAAACATGCAGGTCAAACGTCAGCCTGGAAGCCTTTCCACTTTGGCTGGGAGCAGAGCACTGCACGCCTTGGGCTGGCAGGGGGCTCAGGACAGTTGCTCTGTCTCCCCTGCCCATTGCTCTTGCAGATGGATCACAGGTACCAGCCTGAAGCCCTGGCCTCTGGTCTCCTTGTCTGCTCCTGGAGCCCATGTGAGCCCCCGGGACAGTGGAGAATGAGAGAGAACTGAGCTGCTGAAGAGGGAGGGAAGGTTCACAGGATTTCTCCTGGGGTTGGTAAAGAAAACCCCTGTATAAAATGGGCAAAAGGCAGGGTGAAGGATGTGCTCCAGGTTTATAACGGGAGGAGTGTGAGGGCTTCTCCTGGTGATGTAAAGACACTAGCCCTCTCTAGGAGCTAAGGAAAAGCTTCGTGCAACCGTTCCATTACTGAAATATCACTGCATCCGTGCTGCTGTGCCATCCCAGGCAGCGAGGCGGAAGATCCCGAATCGCTGCCTGCAGCAGGCGTGGATGCGACAAGGAAGAGCCAAGGTCGAGAGGCAAAGCTGTGGACTGTTTGTTCGGGGACAGGGAGCCCCTCCGTGTTCCCGGCGCCAGCCGGCGTGCAGAACTCCGCTGCGGTTTCCATAGCCCCACCTGGTGTCGGGCCGCGGCAGGGAAGAGCTTCCAAAGCCGCTCTTACCCCAAAACCTCCCGCTGCCCTTCTCCCTGTGCTTAACTAAACTGCTTCCCGTGAAGGCTTCCCGAGGGGCCTGGTGAGTACCCAGCGCCTCCTGCCTGCGGTGGCTTTGCCCTTGCCAGGAGCAGCGCTGGTACCTGACACCTTTTAGCTTTGCAGCTGCCGTGTTGCAGAGTGGATTTCTAAGAAAGCATCGATTGGCATTTAGCTCGTTTATGCCAAGTATCACTTACTGGGATAAACTGGTGATGATAGTCTCATCATGACCAGGCCTTGAGCAGTGACAAAACCTCAGGTGCCACCCGGAGCGTGCTGCTGCACCACTGGCTCATGTGATAAAACAAATGCACCAATGCAGCTAATCAGGCTTGCTTTCTGTGGGCAAGAGCAGTCACAGCTAAAGGCTGTTTTTAGTAACTGTGTGTTTACACTTTGCTGCCCTGCTGCCCCTGCAGATCCCAGGCTGAGGAGACAGGAGGTAGCCAGGCAGATCTCTGAATCCCACCCCACAGCTGCTGCCTGGGCAATTGTACCTGAGGTAACCCCATGAGGAGTTGGGGGAAACCCAGGTATCAGGGAATGGGATCCTGAATCTTCAGTTCTGGGGTACATGTCTGCAACCAAGAAATAAACCCTGGTTTGGAGGATGTTGCTTTTTTCAGTGGTACACGGTAGCAGCTGCTTTTTCCAATACTGAGTGAGGAACTTTTAGAGCAAAGGTGATGCTACTATACCACTAGGATCTTTTTCTAAATCACTGATTCTACCCAACTCCTCATCTGGTTTCCTGTGCAGCCACCTACAGACTAGGAAAGGCAATACTGAGTTGAGGTACTCTGACTTTCCTGGCTGCATCTCCATTCCTGTAAGATGTGTAAATATCCTTCCTCTCTCTTTAACAGGACAGGTTTAGGGTGGGAGGTATGGCTTGAAGAACAGCTTCAAACACCCCAGAGGCAACCATGAAGATCTTCAGAGGGAGTCCTTTCAGCTGTGGGCTCCTGCTTATCCCGTTTCTATTCATGGCTGTACCCATTAAGACTCTGCTGCCGGAGCCAGGAATAGACCAGAGTAATCCTGGTGCCTAGCATCCTTACAGAGAGTTTTGTAATTCACAGCCATGTGTGTGTCATCTTAATTCAGCTCATTCTGCCTTGTGCAATGTGTACAGGTACTATCTGCTGCCCACCCACCAAGGCACTGTTCTCCACGTGTGCTGTAGGCGTGAGAGGCATCAGCACCGCCTGTGGACTCTCAGCTACAGCTCTGGCTCTTCCTACATTGGAGTTTGCAGCTTGAACCACGTCGTTTTAAACCAGCTCTTTTAACGCAGTTTACGACTCAGTGTGTGTATTAGGTGGACTCTGGATTGATTATTGACATGCTTTGGCTTTGCTAACAGCTTTTTGCTGATGTGAATGGAGCTGTTTGCCTTAAGATATGTCCTATTAGTGCTTCTGTTTTGCTTCTGCTCTGGTGGGCGCGAGACAGATCTGAGGCGAGACACTTCACTGCACAATAGTTTGATAGGCACGGAGAACAACACATGCAAAGTTCTGCTTGAAAGTCTGGAAAGTGGAATAAACAAGTTCTCAAAGAAAATAACCTAATTCTTCATGCACACTTGCAGGGAAGTATGTGCCAGGCTGCTGTGTGCACTGGGAGGGAAGATGCACCTGAAGAAGTGGGTGAGGGTGGGTGCTTTTCCTTTTCAGTGCAGCCAGGCCATTGTTTGCCTCGCAAGGCTGTGCCTTTCGAAAGACAAAGAGTGTGCTGGGGAGAGGCAGCAGGATGGTTCAGCTCTGCAGACACAATGGCAGGCTGGGCAAAGCGCTTTTCAGTGAAAGTTTTGGGTATCAGTGAATAGAGTCAGAAAAACCTGGGATTGTGCAGCTTCTGACGTAATGGGTGGGGATTACTGCAAAACGACAGGTCTGACTGGGGAAGAAATAAGGGAAAGCCTTCAAAGAAGTAACAGGACGGAAAGAAGCCTGCACCAGAGAACAGAGGGATGTGGAAACCAGTGTCTGTGGTGAGTGCAGTACTTTAACTGCAAACTTGTAATGAGTTGTGTGTGTGCAGAGTCTAGAGAAACTGGCCAAGGGGTGGAATTTGATGTTGTAATTGAAGCATTCACAAGTGCTTGAGGACCATTCCTGATCACAAGCAAGCAGCACTTCTGCTTTGTGTCTCAGATGAGAGGTTGAGCTTCCAAATGTGATGATACTGGGGTACAAGGACTTGTGCTGATGAAATCCTATCATCGAAGAGCTCAGCAAATATGGTGATCCTGAATTAAGAGTCCCTGTGAGAGCTAAAGCCACCATGTACTCTCCCCACTGACAATTATTGAGCAGGATCTCTGTTTCTCCCCTGCACTTGCTTTCTCCTCCCTGCCCCCATGAGCCTGGGAAGCCGCAGTGTGTGACCATTTGAGTATATGCCAATCTCTTCAAAGATTCTCTGTAATCCCCGGTGCTAATCCTCCTGCAAGAGGAAGGATGCTTGTAAGCAGCACTTCCAAATCCACACCCAGAATATAAAGCTTGCTATAACACCTGGCCTGTCATTGCATCTGCTGACTCATTTCCAAGGAAATTGTTGTGCTTAAGTTTCTCCTTCCTGTGGACTTACTTTAAAATGTTGCTTCGGGTAAAAGTAATATTGCTGGTTTCACACATGCTTATGAGAAGAAATGGCAGCACGCAGGGAACAGCTCTCATTATTCACTGCACTAACAGTGCTGAACATGAGAAGACACATTTTTGAAGTGACTTCTAAGGCTGCACAAGTCTGTAGATGCAGCAAAAGTAGGTGGCTTGATCCACGTGTCCAAACATTGACCGTTGGCCTCATGCCAAGGATCCCCCTTAAGGGATACACCGGGGCCCCAACAGAGGAGCTGAAGCTTCCTGGACCAGTGCAAAATGAGGTACACTTAAGACATGCCCACATGACAAATGCAAGGGGAACTTCAGCACCAGCTGAAACATGCAGTTGGCACGTGTTGCTCTAAAGCTTTCCAAGTGCTGCAAGTGCTGAGAGCGCGGCAAGGTCTGTGCTGTTTCAGCTCCCTTGCCCTGTCTGGCATTTCAAGCAGACATCAATTAGAAATCAATAGCATGGTTTTAAAAGAAAACCACGGGATCTTCTGTGCCTCCTGGCAAAGAACACAAGGAGACCTATGCTGAAAGGATCTCCACACCTGTGGCAAGCAGGGCACTGGCACAGCTAGGGAAAGCAGGGGCCAAGTCACCTGCCAGAAATTGCCACTTTCCACAATTATGGCCACATTTTAGTTTAGCTGATTTCCTTCTTAGCAGTATTTGTGACAAAAGGTATGGAAGAGGCTTTCATTCTTCACAGGGATTATGTTTAATCACAACGGGTGTTACTGAATGAAAAATTAATTAAATAAATAATGATGCCCACCAGACCATTAACAACCAAGGAGGAAAAGGCAAGGAGGAACCTTGGCTCTAAGCAGGTGACAGGTACTGGCTTGTTGGAAAGCTTGCAGCAAGGGAAGGGCAGAGAAGGGAGCAGGCAAAGAATCAAGGGTTGCAGTGCAGCAACTGTGAAGGGCTTCAAGAGAAAAACACATGCAGGCTTTAAAACACACGTGTTAAAACTTGAGTGTGCAAGAGAGCGTTGGATTTACTTCTGGCTGTTTAACAGTGAACTCCCAGCTCCATCAAGTGAGAACACCATGCTTTATCTTTAAAGATGAGGATGATACCAGCCTGATTAAACTGATCTCAATCTGATGAATCCATGAGAGATCATAGAGAGATACAGAGAGAGGAATCAATAAGGCACTAATAGATGCTAGAGCTGCTGCCTGTAAATCATTTTGGAATTGTCCAGTGCACTGCAGTTCATAAAATACACCACAGGCTGTAATTGTGAACTGGACTAAGTTACAAAGGAAGAAACATCCAGGAGCCAAGGACTTGCAGCAGGCTCTAAAGTGATACACAGCTGAAGGAATAAATCAGCTGCAAAACTCCAGCAGAGAAAGCAGTGAGCTTTGAGCATTCTCTGAGTTCTCTGGTTGCCATCAGCACCTGCACTGCTCCACACTGGCACTTCAGGATGAGCTGGGAGGGTAACAAAATTAGAACTTGGACAGGAAAAGATGAAAATTAAACTCTAGTCAGGGGTTTGGTAAAAGGAATTTTGAAAAATATGCCTATGGCATAAAGGATGCTTCTGTAAATTGATTCATATGTGCTAGAGAAACTCACCTCATATCCCTGTAAAGAACAAAGCTGGTTCAGCTGAATTGAGGCTACAGATTTTGAATGTTGCATCTTAGCTGAAGTCTAAGGTAGAAGAGAGTAATAACAGTGACCAAAAAGAAGAAGAAATTTAAGTGTCTGTGTGCTTCATCTTCACAAAATCTTTCTCTAGTTCAGTTGCTTTTGCAGAGTGACACCCATGCTATCAGCCTGGATATCTCAGCTCCTTCCCTGGAGAAAATGAGGTTGATGTGCGGGCTCCAGGGGCAAGAGAGAAGGGATGGCATCACTACAAAGGCAAACTGCCAGAGCTGCTCTGAGATGAGTACAGTCAATCTTAGCACCTGGGTGCTGGGACCCCCCACCTCCCTGTTCAGCATTCCCAGCTCCTGCAGTCCAAGGGGTGAGTTACTGAAGCGCAGGCTTTTTAAACTGCCCAAGATACCAGATACCAACTGCATGGTATCTGTCGTGGGAAAGTCATTCCCTGCTGCAGGACAGACTGTGGGCTGCCAGGTGCTGGCTGCTTACTCCATACCCTTTGCAAAGATGCAGAGATCTTGGTTGTAACTTTGCCAAACACGTTGGGGTGGAACCAGCAAAAATCTATCACAGCTGCAGGTCAAAAGCTGTCTTTTCTATCTGCCAGGCCTGCATGGGCTGTCTGGGGCCATCAGCCAGGCTGCTTCCATTTTGGCTTTTGGGTAGTCCCAAGAAGTTTCTATTCGTCCTACAGCTTGCTTTGCCTTGCTCCCTGGCCCTTTTCCCGTCCAGAAATGTGCATGCTGAATGTGGTAAGGATTGAGAAAACTGTTACAAAGCTTATTTTATTTCTCTTCACCCAAAGCATGTTTTAAAAAATTAATAAATTGAGATTTAACTTTTTTCCCCTTGTTTCCAGGGGGAACTGTGAACACAATAAAACTGTGAGTAGTGCTTTGAATCTAAGGAATAGAAGGAATCCTAAATATGAAAAATGTCTTTCTTCCATATTAGAGAAAAATTCATTTTATTCAGAGAATCAATATACTTCTAAATAAATATTTGGCTGCAGAAAGTTTGCAAGGTTTTGTTATTAGTGGAGGAAAAAACTAACACAAGCCATGGGATGCTCCTCCCTGTGTCAGCTGTGTGGGGAAGGGGTTTGCTGCTCGGGATGAGCCTCCCACTCCTGTTGCACACCCATTAGGAAGGTTTGGACCTTAAGAGCAGTGGGATTTCATGGTTTAAATCTGGCACTTCTGATGGTACCAAGTGGCTTTGTAGGGTTGGGATCACTCAACCTAAGTTAAGCTTTGTGCCCCAAGGTGTGGTCCTAAATTAGGTGGTTCCTGACATGCCAACAGCTGGAGTATCTAGCAATACAAATTTCATCTGGAGGAAGACACAAGGTGGTACATTTAAGGAGTTCTCCAGAAGAACTGTATGGTCTTTATTTTGGCTCAATATACACACCAATTCCCTGCTGTACCTTCTGCTAGTCCCACAGTTTAGGACCGTTCTGCTGCACTGTGAGGATATTTGGGGCTGATTTCCACAGAGACTTCCTCCATAGATCAACATTGTCCAGAAAGAGCATCTACAAAAGCACAGCACTTCTGGCATGCTCAGAACTGCAGCTCTGCAAAGGTGCCAGACCATACTCAAGTACCCCTGTTCCAGGATGCTGCAGCCAGGCAGCATTCCTGCCTGGGGAAATGCAGCTGTGGAGTTTCCTCTCTCCTTCTCAGAAGGGACCGTGAGACTGAGATGTGTTAAGATTACATTATTAACCACGTTGTGTGATGACAAAGTCCTGGTGCTGTTGGGCAGCAGCAGCACAGTGCTGGGTGCAGAAGAGGGTGTGTCACAGACTGGACACAACAGCTGGGGAAGAATTTTAGCTGAAAGACTGACAATCCCACTCTTTACTTGATGGGAAGCCAATGTAAGTGTGACTTTGCCTGGAAAGAAAAGTGCTGCTATTAACTTTTGTAAGCTGATGATCTTTGTCTCCCATCCAGTTTACTCCTGGAAAGACTGTAGCCATATGATTTTTTCATAACAGAACTGGGGTTTTTTTAAAGGAAAAGAAACCCCTACGATAATTTTAAATCATTCAAAATGTTGCTGTTTAGCAGAACAAAACATCTATCCTGATTCTTATTAATTTAATTTATAAGTAAACAAAATGAAATTTTTGTTTAACCTTCAGTCTTAAAAAAAATATGCTTGGATGCTTCGTTGAACTTGACTTTCATAACTTTGAAGAAATAGTATTTTCCAGTGGAGACGGTCAGAACAGTTTTGCAGAGCTTAATACTCTTTTGATAAAATGTGCTAATGCTAGCGAGTGTACTTCTGTACAGCACAGATGAAAATGCAAGGGCAGCTGGGAAGTCTTCACAACAAGTATTCTGTACCATGTGATGTCAAAGATCCCCAGGCAAACGTAGCTAGAGACAGCAAATCTCTCAAAGGGCTAAAATCCCAGCTGAGTCTCAAACTCACTGTGCAGGAAAGGGCTGTAATCTGCTAAAGAAAAGCATATGTACGAAAGTCATTCTGGCAGCTGCATCTGTCATGCTGCCTCCCCCCACCCTGCCTTGATAGACCCACTCTTCCTTACAGTCATGTGTGCTTTTCCTATAGACGACAGAAATAGGCAAGCACAAATGTCAATCATGTGAAATTTATCCCTTAAGACAGTCCTTCTTTCCTCATCCTGCCTTACAGTCTGATTGAGCCCTACTGCTCCCTCAGCCCCTCGGGGAAATGCTCTCAGAACTTAGGCCAAGTACCGGGCAGGATCCCTGGGGTATCCCTGTGCAGCCACGCAGCTCCCCCACACACGGACAACAGCCCTGTGCTCCACAAGGGGACAAACCCATCCTGGTTCTGCACTGCATATCCTGCTCCTTAGGGATCTTCTCACGGATCCTGCGTGTTAAAAACGAATTCCAGTCACCTGCTAAATTTAAAGGTTTTTAATAAAGAAGAACAATAAGGGACAAAAGATAGAGTAAAAGGATTACAGCATCCAGGTGATGCTGGGTACCCTTNCCCCGACACGACCAGGGGCAGCGCTTCGGGGGCTCTGGGGAGCCCAGACAGGCGCGCCCTGCGCTCAGGAGAGCAACCCTTGGTAGGGCAGGCGAGCACTTCAGGGCTGTGCGCAGGGCAGGCAGAGCGCGCTACCACGGGCGCAGGGCGCGGCCTGCCCGGCCGGGCCGGGCCGGGGCGGGGCGGGGGTGTCCGGGCGGG
>VZRO01001446.1:802269-819716 GCA_013397915.1 Daphoenositta chrysoptera | reverse complement strand
CCGGCGGGGCGGGGCTGACCCGTGTCCCCTCGCAGGTGGAGTGGGTGCCGTGCCCCTACGACGTCCATCACCGTGTCCCCCGCGCGTCGCTGGAGAGGCACGCGGCGTCCTGCCGGCTGCGCAAGATGGGATACTCCGCCGAGGAGGAGGTGGGCGCCCGGCTCGGGTAAGCGGGGCGCGGGGCCGGCGCTGCTGCTCGGCGGCCCCGGGCCTTGACCGAGCCCCTTGGTCCCGCAGGCCGAGATGTACGACTCCAGCTTTTTCTACGAAAACCTGAAGGTTCCCACCGTCGCCATGGGTGAGCGGCAGCGGGGGCTCCGCCTGGCGGGGCGGGACACAGGGCTGGGGCTGCGGAGAGACCCCCAGGGAGGTGCAGAGGATGAGGGGACATCCCCGGGGTGCAGAGATGTGGGCCTAAGGAGTCCGGGTCCTCACCGTAGCACAACCCCCCTTGTCAGCTGTAAACTCCTCAAGGCCTCCTGAAAACGTTGAGTGTTTAAATCAATAGGTTCGTTTTCTCAAATTGTAATTTGCAATTTGCCTTAATTTACCGTTTTTATCACACCGCTTCTATCACTGTGTAATTCTACTCTGTAGGTCACTTATATTTTCATCTTAAAATCCAAGGAGGATCCGTTTTGTCCTCTTGGGAACTGTTCTCAGTTCCCACTCTTGCATCAAATCCAGAAAGTGTATTAAAATACATGCTTAGAAGATGGGAAAACTATCTGTAGAATTTGGGGATATAGCAATGGTACAGAGAGTAATATAAATACATTTCTTTTTCCATATCCTTGTAACCCAGAAATACATTCTTTTTTTCTTATTTTTCTCCCCTCATTTCAGATATGGAATAGATGAAGATATTATTTTTAGTTCAAATGTTCCCTTATACATAAATAAAATTATGATGTTCTGTACCATACCGTAAGTCTCATAATAGAGGTTGGGGAGTAAAGACTAACCCAATCAAGTACCTGAGAACTTGATGTAAAAGTTCTGTGATTTTATTTTCTTCTCTGCCTGCAGATAAAGATCTCCAGTTTCACATTGTTAAGCAGGCTAGAGCTCAAAGTGCGAAGGAAGGTACAGGCTACAGCGAAGGTAAGGAGCAAGCACACACTGAGGTGACTTCACCAGCCTCCTGTGGAGAACTGCTCTTGTCTCCCTCCTTGCTGCTTCCTTCATTCCACTGAGAACTGCTGTGAGGAATTCCACTTCACTTATTTTTAATATTCCTTTCCCTGCCTATCTTGGAGCATGATTACTTTCTATACTTGGGGCAACTAGATGAGAGACTTTGAGTCTGTTGTGCTCATACCTCTATTATCAGGACTGAAAAAACCAAACAACATGTGTGTTACTATGTTGGATTGTTTCAAGACTGAACTAAGAAGTTGTATAAGAACTATACTGGGACATCTGCAAATGTGATGTCCTGTGTCACTGCTCCAAGCTCAGTAATTCCTTTACATTTCATTTCTCGGCAGGTTTTGTGACCAGCCAGGGGATGAAGCTAGGACAGAGTCTTTGAGGGTTCAGACTCAGACAAAGTAGAAAAATAGGGCTCCCCATGGAATCTGTAGATCTTTAGTGTATGATTGAGAAATTACTGTGACACCTGAAAGATACAGCATTTGCTCTCTGTAGACTTTGGTTTGTTAAACATACATGGGCAGAAAGAAAAGTGACAGTGAAATACAGCAGCACTTACTTAGACAGTTTTTCATGTTGTCTTTGTTTCTCTGGCATAGCAAATAGATGCTTAAGGGACAGCGAAGAATGCTAGGGAAGAACATTTCCTGGGATGAGCACCGTGTTTTGAGCACATCAGGTGCATTGCCTCTGAAAGGAAGTGGGAACTCATTAATTGGACACAAGCACATTCAAGTAGAGAAGCAACAGACAAACCCTTTGTGGAGTGGTTCATTGCAAAGGTGCACCAGTGAGCCACTAGATGCCAGTGTTCACTGCCCAGATTTCCCTGCAAGCTTGCCTTTCTCTGAGGATAACATTAAAACTGGATTGGTAGTTTTCATTGTGGCAACTTGGCCTACTGTAAGATTTACTGACTAGTTTGTTCAATCTAAAGTCTTTGGCAACAGAAAAAAATGAAAAACACTTTTTATTGTAAATTTCCTTTTGATTCACTGTATCAAAGGAAGTGATTGACTTTCTTTGTTTTCTTTCTTTTTTTTCAATTCTAACCATATTTAAAATATTAGCATAGCTACATTGTAGAACAGAAAAGCTGGTCTTAATCACAAGCTGTGAAATTCTTGTAAATCACAAGCATGTAATTATAGGTGCATTTTTATGGGCTTCTGTGACCCTGTAAGCACAGTGCATTTTAAAAATAGAATTCTAGTTTCTGTGTTTAAATCCATTTGTTCATGTTAGAACAGTTCTGGTTTAGGTTCCAAGTACAGTAGTGATGAAATCTTGTATTTTAGGTTTGTTTGTATACTTATTGTGGCTCCTCTTCCTCTTCTTTGGTGTCTTTAGTGACAGTAGGATGTGAGATTGCCCAGCTTCCGTTAAGAGCTGAATAACCTGGAGATGCTTTAGGTGTTGCATATACTCTTCTTATGTGTTGGCTCTTCTGTCTGCCTGGAGATGTGTGGGATTGTGTTGGGGGAAGCAGGATTATGGAGGTCGGGTTGCTGAAAAATTGAACGTTTTTGACTGAAATGTTTTTTTGCAGGTAATGTCCTAGAGTATTGCATCCTGTATCTTTTCACTGCAGTTGCAATGGACTGAGAATGGATTTATTTGTTTGGAGGCATATGTGTTTTAACTGGGGAATGAGAAAAGCGAGTACCAGGCTGATGGGTCAGGGAAAGAGGAGTGTGCAGGCAGTGTGTTTGTTTCCATAACAAGTCAGTTATCTGAACTGATCTGGAGCACTTTGAAAGTGCTATAAATTCCTGTGGCAGTCTATTACAAAAGCTCTACAGAGAAGGTGACTGTGAATGAGACTGATTTACACAGTGCTCGGTTATCTAGTCTCCCAGAAGCTATCATTCTTGTTGGCAGAACAGGTATTTTGCAGCTCGTACTTTACATAACATTTAGAAGTAAGATACACCCACAAGTTAGAGCTGCAGCGTCCCTTGATTTAGCTTGTAAGCCAAGAGCTGAAACTCACGGGAAATTACAGAGTGTCGTTTTGATCTAATCTAGTACGGTTCCTTCATGGCATATGAAAACCTGTATCCATGTAACCAATCAAGAGGGGTAATACAGCTGCATGGGGCTTGGAAGGGATCTTCAAGCAGTTTTTATCTTTTTTAATTAAGAAAGTTGAAACTTCTTACAGATACATAGGGGAAGGATGCAAACAGCATGGGAGTTAACTGTATTGTTTGTTTGTTGAGCTTCTTGGTATTTTCCTGCATAATTACACTACTTTACAAGTAACAGCTCTCTGTCCAACCTCCAGGCTCTTACTCATTGCTGCCCGTAGAAGTTCCCCAAAACCACAAGCGTTTCACCTGTGACCTGACTCAAGCTGACCGCCTTGCTCTTTATGATTACGTTGTTGAGGAAACAAAGAAACAGAGGTCTAGATCCCAGATAACGGAAAATGACAGTGATCTCTTTGTGGATTTAGCAGCAAAAATCACCCAAGGTTTGAAGAATAATCTGTTGTTGAATTTACGGCTCAGAACTTTCAGTTTGTCCAGTTACATGAGTTTTGTTGAAAGCCAAACAGAATTGGTTGTGCTGTCTTTTGCGGGGGGAAGAGCACACTGTTCTTAAAAGCCACAGCAAAGACCTGGCATCACAAAATGCTAGTTTGGTGTCCTTTGTACTATTTCCCTTCTGGGAAAGCCACAGTGCTCTCCTCTTGGCACACATACTGTGTGTATCTCAGTGGATGGATCTTCTGCCTTTGGTGCACCTGACTTCAGGTTGCTTAATGTTGCCAACTTGCTGTGCAGCTCGGAACAGTTATTTGCTGTAGGAGATGATGAGATTAAAGATCACTTAAGAGTAAAAGCTGAACAGGAGAGGTTGGCAGTCATCCAGGTGGAGCTCTTGAGCAATGTACTTTGGTGTGTTGGTCCAGGGTGTCTCATCCCTGTTGAGTCATGCCAGTTTGTAACTGTACCAAGTGCAGCAAAAGCATCTGTGTCACCCTGCAGGCCCTGCTGTGCCTAGGAGGTGAGACAGTGCTTGTCATCTACACAGGTAAATTTTTTACAGAATCTGGCTTTCTCATTCTGTGTATAACTGCAATATTGGCTTTGAAAACATGACCTGTATTTAGAAGGTGTTTGACCAAATCACAAGCCCATATATTGGTTTGGATCGCAGTTTGGAGATTGAGATCACATAACAGCATTTTCTTGGTGGCTTTTTAGTCGTGTGTAAACAGCCAGCAAGAAGGCTGGGGGGAAACTTCAGATAAATTCACCATAGTTATTAAATACAGGAGGAACTTAAGAAAGAACACAATATACTTTATGTTCCTGAATGTACGAGGCCTGCATACCTGCAGGTGCTAATGTCCTGCTCATAACCATTTGTTTTACTCCCAATTTTTTGCTAGATGACAGTCAGAAAGGTCCAAAGTCCCATCTTGAAATTCTGGCTGAAATGCGAGATTACAAAAGACGGCGTCAGTCGTACAGAGCTAAGAATGTTCATATAACAAAGAAGTCCTACACTGAGGTGAGATTGCAACGATAATGAAGCAGGGTACAAGAAGCAGAGAAAGACTTTGTCTTTGAAAGAGTATGTAATTGTTTATGCTGATATATAGTAAGAACTTTTGTGCAAAAAAAGCCTTTATTTTCCAAACTATAGAGGAATGGTTTTGGTTTCTTGCAGCAAGTTACAAATAATGAGCATTTCTAACTGCTGAGTTTTGATTGTGAAAATGCCAGCAAGATATAGCTCACTATCATAAAATGGTGTTTATTTAAATATATGCTAAAACATGTTTCTGCAAATAAGACTTTCCTTTCAGACATCTGATGTACAGCGTTTGGGGGAGATTTTTTTGGGGTTTGGGTTTTTTTCAGATGTTTACAGTTTGTCTAGTGCTAGTTCAGGCCCTACCATGACATGTTTGTTTTTAACATATCTTAATCTCCAGGTGATTCGGGATGTGATTGGTGTGCATATGGAAGAACTCAGCAATCAGTGGCAGGAGGAGAACAGGTTGGATAATGCAGAGATATGTGAAGGAGGGAAGTCAAAATCTTCAGGAAGGTATGCCACAGCTGACAGATTCTTTGGGCATGGAGCAGACTGTAATTTTATCTTACCACTTTCTTCTTATAGCACATACCAACCTTATCTGAGTCATATGCATGGTTTATTTTATACTCATTCTATTAAGACTTGCTTAAGAAGCTCTGCCTGCATGAAGGATGGGGAAAAATTAATAAGTGTCTTTCTTTCAGAGGTAAGTAGGCTGGTTGCAAGTGATTCAGCTGAACATGTAGTTTCTGGTGGAGCTGGGTGATGAATAGTGCTCCCTTCTGTGCCCAAATGTATGCATATGTTGTAGCTGGATAGAGAAGGGCACTTGGAAATACAAGTACACTATTTCTTACCCTTCCCTACCACATGACATGTGGTAGCTATATTACACCTCAGAGTAAAGGTTTCCATAACATAATAAATATGTGGAGGCTTTACAGTTCTTATCCCTGCAAATGCTGCTGTGCTAATTGGGAGTGCGTTTTAGCTGTACGTATTTCTGCTGTGTCAAGCAACACTGCACACCCTTACAAACATTTGTCACTGAAGTAAACGTGGAGTCATGACCTGGTTGATAGCCTATTTGTGCCTCTTCAGCAGGTCTTTGCGAGGAAAACGTTTTTGAAACGAACTAGAAAGTGACACTCTGTTCCCAGCATTAAAATGAAGATGAGTGGGTGGCAGAGCACTGGAATGGTGTGCCCAGGGAGGTCGTGGATTCTCCCTCACTGGAGACATTCAAAAGCCACATGGACACGTTCCTGTGTAACCTGCTCTAGGTGACCCTGCCTTGGCAAGGGGAGTGGAGTAGATGATCTCCAGAGGTCCCTTCCAACCCTAACAATTCTGTGATTCTGAGAGATCAGGACTTGGGTTCTCCACTGTAGGTTGCAACTTAGGGCAGGTGGTTGAAGAGTTAAAGATTTAAAGCAAAATAGAGTGAACCCCTTCTACTGCCTCCTCTTGCACAAGCAGAGGTGTTAGGACTGAGGAGAAGTGTTTATAGGAAATGATTGGATTAAATAGTGTGCTGAGATATGCACATGTAAGAGCATGGACTTCGGGCCTCTTTTGGGAGGCACTGTATTTCTTAGAGAGGCTTAATAAAAGGTATATCCTCTGTCTTACATCATTAGGTCATTATATTACAAAACTGGTAGTGGAAACAGTGACTGTGAAATTATTTTTATGGATTAAAATCACTATGTTTCAGACGGGAAGACAGGCGGTCGGCTTCAGTGGACTCGCGGCAGTCTGGGGGAAGCAGTAAGGATACGGAATGCACGAGACACAGGAGAGACACCAGCAGGAGTCCAAGTAAACGAAGGAGGAGTCGTGAGAGAGGCAAAGACAGAGACTCTCGGAGGAAAAGAGAGAGGTGAGCACACATAGCAACAGCTGACTCCTGCTTCTGAATCAGGCAGTCCATGAGAATTCAGTGCAGAGATTGAGAATATCTAGTCCAATTAAAAAGCTAGGTTAACCTCATGTGCAGTATGACAAGCCAGTGGCATGAGGCTACTAATACTAAACAAAACATGTTGTGAGATCATAAACTGTGAACCAGACTTCAGAATTTACTCTCACATCTGAAAGCTGGCACTTTCTGCAGCATGCTGCAGGACTGCAACAGTAGTGTAACAGGCTATTTGTTTTACTCCTTGATGAACATAGTTAAATGAACAGTATGTTCCTCATCCACAACTAAGTGCCTGTCTAATGCTGATTTCTGCTCTAGTTTGCTCTAGACCTTAATAAATAGGATTGTTTCACTAATATGCATACACTAGCCTTTCCATATTAGATGCTTCAACCAATGCTGTCACTCTTCAGTACTTCTGGACACGCAATTTAGCAAAAGAAAACAAATCTAAGCCACACCTTCTAATACCACCAACATCTGCAGGACCACAGGTGTGTGGGACCTGTGTCTGAGCAGAGCTGAGGACTGTGGTGTAGAAGAAATGTGCCTTGTCCCTCGTGTGTTTGGGTAGATGCATTACATAACTGCGTGGATGGCAATGATGGCTTGTCTCAAAGCTGGCTTCATTACACCGTGATGCCATTCATCCTAAACTAATTGCCACTCTGGCACTGTGTGACAAGGCTTTCATTAAAGCAGCATGGAAAATAAACTGTCTAAAAGTAGTTTACTTTCCTTCCTTAGAGGAGGACATGACTACATTTAATGAGAGCTTTCCATTTTCCAAGTTGTTTTTTTCTCTTCAGACACTGTCACTCTGAACCTAACAGCCCACACAATGTTTATGTTTTTGTTTCAGGGATGAAGACAAGTATCACAACCATAAAAGAAGAAAGTAGAAACAAGAACCTGATGATTTTGTTTGTCAGCTGTTCAAAACATAACTTGCACAAGAACTATTGTTACTGCTGTTTTGCCTGAGACAGTAAAGGTGTGCACATAATACTGGTGTTGCATCACACTTGTGCTGCTTGGAGACAAAAATGTTTCAAGGTTTGTCGGGATGGAAGCAGTATATCTCAGAAAATGTGTAAATCCATAACATTTATACACCTACTAATATATTATATTGATCTCTCATGTTTTTGAGTTTAGTCTGACAAGGCTGAACAATAAAATCTATGAGAGGTTGTACTTACTGGCCTTCCTGGCCCATAGGTAGTGGCTATAGAACAGAGCTAATCCCTGGAGTCCAGATCAGTTACAAATGGAAGGCATGAAGAGAGCTCCCCCTCCTACCTAACACTGTCACCTCTAAGTGACATTGCCTAATTACAGCATGTACCAGAGGGCAGATTTCAGAGTTCTCCAACAGGCTAAAAAATCTTCAACTGCAGCTGGAGTTAAATGGACAATAACACAAAAGTTAGTGTTCCCAAGCTCATGCTCGAAGAAAATTCGTATCAATGTCATCTGGCAAAGGTGATGAGAATGTAGCCCTCCACAGAAGCTAGGGGGAGGCACCAAGAACACTTGAGATATTGCTGAGTACCATATTCCAGCACCAGGTGCATTTTCTTCCAGCAATAACTAGGAAGACTTCCCATCCTGTGGACGATCACACAAATATTTGTGGTAGAGGTTGATAAAACAGAATTAAAACATGCATCTAACATATCAAGGATGTGCAGTTCTGTTAATTCCTCACACAACCTACTTCAAGGTCAGTCACCATCAGCCAAGCTTCTTGCCTCAACAAAGTAAGCAACTATAAAAGAACAAGCTTGCAGATCCATCTTTCCTAAAATACTTCTGTTTGATCAATGTGCCAGGAGAGGGCACTGCATGCTGCTCCTGGTTATGGCCCTCTCAGTCAAAGGGAATCTTTCCAGCTTTACTGTAGCCACTAGTATCCTCTTTCATACCTCAATTGTTTTCTGCAATTAAGTGTTATTATCTGTCACTAAATATTTGGTTTAGTTCTGATGGATTTAGGCTTCTATACCTGCTACAGCAGACCAACCAAACAACTCTGTGTCAGGTATTCCTCACCTATGTGACAAAGGCAATAGCTTTTCCTGTCAGAAAACAAGACGTTCTAAAACATCTTTATTGGACAAGTTTATCCAAAAATGAAAAAAAAAGATATTTAAGTTCTGAAAGGGTTCTAATTAGAGGGAAAACAATATGGAACCATTGCAGTCCTTGCATTGATTTTGTCTACCAGCTCAGCCACAGGGTTCTCATTAAGTTCTTTCAGTAGGGCTTGGTTAAACAGTTTGTTTTTAAATAGAGGATGTCCAGGCAGACAGGGTAGTCCAAGGACCAGCTGTATTTGTGCCAGTGTCAAAATGAAGGCAGTGCTACCAGAAGCATAATGAGAAAGGCTCCAGTTACAGCTGCCAAGTCTTAACTGAATTCCATGTTTTACCTAACAATCACTTACAAAGTGTAGGTAGGAAGCTCGGTAACAAAACAACTTTTGCTCAATATAAGCAGATGAGTGAAGGGGTCACACCCTAGGGGTGACCATCAGTATTTGAGAGGCAGCAGAACAGTATAACCATTTATTCAATTCATATCCCCTGAAGGGCCATCTCAAGAGTAGGACAAAGAAAAGGAAATGCCAGAGAAGAGGATCGTGTTGTTCTGAAATGTGCAAATCATGGTACTTTGATCACAAATTATTATCTTGAACTTATTTATTCCTTTTTTTTTTTTTCCCTCTCACCTCATGCTGAAGAGTAGGGTTGATCAATAAAATATGAAGGAATATGGCAGGAAGTGTCTGATCAGCACCATGCCAGAGTGTTGGTCCCTGGAAAGGAATAAACCGTATTTTTTAATATGACACTTTCACATGGTAAATCCTAGTGCGTTGGACACGATACAGTTTAGGGCTATATGAATTGCAAACAAAAGGGGTGTGATTAAAAAGTGATTCTTACTAAAAACGGTCAATCTGATAATTAATGATGAAACAGTTCATTTGTATGCTCTTGTTTTGGAGCTCCCAGAACTTGGAGCTGGTGGCAATCTAAGACAGTGTATGGAGTCCACATGGCAATGTGTTTTGGGGAGAGGTGGGGGCCACAGTGGTGCCTTCTGTGAGCTTCTGAGAGCTGGCCCAACAGTGATGCTGGTAGTGATGCCACGATGATTTTTTGCNATCCAGGGGAAGACTCCTCAGAACAGGGGCTTCATCCAAGCCTCTCACTGGGGAGTCTTATGCTAATTTGCAAGGTCTATAAATTATATACGTGATCTATCGTGTGTGTGCATTTCGGCACATTCCACCTGGATGTGGTGCACCTTAGGATCCTTAAATAAAAATGGAGGTAAAAACCCCTTTTCCCTTAACTGCGTGTTGGCTCTTAATTTTAAGACCAGGAGAAGGCATCAGTAGCACCTCTGGGGTCGTGTGAGCCCACCATGCAGAGAAAGAACAATTGCAGAGAGGTGGTAGGAAGAGTTAAGTGTCAGTATTCAAACATGCTACGCAGGCAGCACTCAGAGGACAAGCCTGTTACGGATCTTTTTAAATTGGTTTAAGCGCGTTTCATGTGACCTGTGTGTGACTATGGATGCAATGAGAGAACTCCCAGTCTCTCCCTCTGGGTTATAATCTATGCTAAATCAAAGGAACAGCCCAGAAGCTGCTGCTGGTTCCAGAACCAGTAATATGCAGATCTTATATGCCTGTATATAATAGCTTCCTACAGGGAAAATTATACCACCAGATAGAGACTTCAATATTTCAGAGAAAGATGGATAAATAACAATTTTCTCTTTTAACAGTGCAAACAATGAAGTTGACAAAAAATAATTATGTATACTTTTGATACAATCTTAGTCAATCCTTACTCCTGTCATCATGGCTATGCCCAAAATGAAGATGGACTATTCACCTGAAATTAAAGGCTTTTTAAGAATCAAGAGGCAATTGATACATTAAAATTCCTTGCACAGATTTTTACTTACGCTTGTTCTTGAATTCCTTGGAGGAATGCTTTTGTTTCTGTCTCTGATATCTCTCCATCAATACTGGCCAAATACGAATAAAGGAACGAGAATGTTTCAAAGGGAATTCGAGCTGCTCCGCCTTCTGGGTCTGTTGTCAGGATTTCGCAGGCCTGTTTCATTGAACTCAGTAAGGACTGCAGGGGGTTCCGGCAAGAAATGAAAGGAAAAGTATCAGAGCCGTGAACATCCTTTGCATACCATGACAAAATCCGCACTGTAAACCATTAAAAGTAAGGGTAAATGAGATGAAGGTGTTATCATCACTGCCTAGCTTTGAACCCCAAATTTACTCTCTAGTCCAAGGATGGGAACAATAATGTAGTTCTAGTAGAGACAGGAGAAAAAATACCAGAATCTTGTGATGGTTTAAGATGGCATAGGGTAATATGAGCTCTGTCTCCAATAGGGCCAAAATGCTCTATTCTGCTACTGTACAATCTCCAACATCACTGTATCTAATAAGAGATGTTTGTGTGTGTGTGTTTTTATTAATGGTTCTAAATGAATTCTCAGCAGCAGTTAAGACAGACAAATCTGCAACCCCCAGAAAATTAATATAGGTTTACTGATTTCATTATGATATTATATGATTTTTAGATTATATTTTAGCTGATATTTACTGTTTTCCCTATCTCTATGCAAGTTCCATTTTAATAGATAGCAGAAAAAGCACTGAGGCAAAAAGCCTTTAAAGAATATTTCAGTTTAGTCAAAGGCCAGTAACATCTGAGTTACCTTTAAAAACATGCCTCAAATTATGAGTTCCAAATATACTTTGAAAAAATCCTTTATTTAATATGGTGTTGACAATGCACTCCCCTATGCATGCTGATCTATATGGGGAAAAGTTGAAAAATTCAGCATTGAGTTTCATTCAGTCAAAGACTGGTTCAATGCCATTAAAGAAAAAAAACAAATAAAACCACACACACAATATAAAAGCAAGAAACCAAACCCACACAGGCTTTCTTTAATCTAAGTGCTAATATTTTTCATTGCAACTTTTTCAAAATTTACATTTTCATTAGCAAGCAAGCAATGTCTATATAAAAAGATAGTATTTCCTAACAGTAGGATAGCAATACTTAAAATAAATGCAGTATCTGTTTAAGATCTAGAACACAGGCCAGAGAAGTGTCATAATCCTTTAACAGTTTTACTTAATGTATATTGTCCCTTGGGAGGCTTCTCAGGGAAATGAGAGGCAGCTGACTCTATGATGGCCAACTCTACATTCTGCATTTGGCTACTCCTCTACTGCCCTTTCTGGTCCTGCCTCCCCAAGCTGCCACAGTCTCTCTCTGACAACACAGCAAAGTTATTCATATCCATTTTGCCTCCTTTGAAAGACAATTTAACAGGCTACCTGTGTGGTGATTTCTCCAAGGCTTTTGTAAAAATGCAGCAGTGCTTTACAAAAAAGATACTTCAGACTGATGCTCTTAAGAAGTTTGTACTTGTGTACCCTTGTATCTCAGCTGTGACCCTGTTTGACTGGGAACACAATTTACAGCTGCAGGAAATCAATGTGAATTTCTTGTGTACATCTTTCTCTCTGGTTTAGGAAACTGAAGTTTAGGTTTCATTATGTAGTACTGAAATCAAACTATTCACTTACTATCCAAAAGGACGGTGAGATGGTGAAATTTAGTCTGTCTAGCTCCATCAGAATGATGTTCCTGTGACTCCATTTTTGCTTTTGGTTTGTTTGGGGCTTTTTGCGGGGGAGAGAGGGGTTGTTTTTTAGATAAGTAATTTTGCTGTTACTATTTTTAAATGAAGAGAAGAGCCCAGACTACAAGATCACTTTGGGAGGGAGACTGGAATCAAGAAATACGCATTTGAAATAAAGATAGATAGAAAGACAGACAGACAGATATACACACACAATTGCATTGCCAGGCCAGGTGAACATTCAGGGTTTCCAGATATTCCAACATTCACAAAATATTATTTCACATATATTTTCTTCTTAGTACCTCTTCTTCCCTACTGTAGAAACCATTAAAAGTATTATACTTTATAAGAACATCAGCTTAATGCATTTTATAATCTTTCATTCTGTTGAAATGCTCTGTTGAGATTTTATTACTGACATTAAAAGAATTAAGTGTAGCTTTAGTAACATTAAGTGCTGCTGTGAAAATTTAATTGGCTACAAAATCAATTAAAAACTGGTTCTTTAATTTCCCCCTCCAGTTCTCCTCCATGGACATTTACACTGATGCCATCAGCATCATTCCTCTATCATCCTCTCTCACACAGTATGACCTCCCTGCAGACACGCTTGCTCTTCTACTGCCACTCCAGTAAACTGAGGACTTAGCCATCCTTCTGGTTAAGTTCCCCAGACCAAAATCTGACGGGCAACACAATTAAACACGCAAGTCACTTTGCCAGCTGCTGCAAAAGCAATCACCATTCCCCAAATCCATCTGCATTAATTGTTCTACGGTCTATCTTGTATATGATCCTAGACAACCACTTGTGTTTGGATACGGGGGCTGCTGCTGTGAACGTACCCCACCAAGCACGCTGCACCCAAGTGCCAGAAACTTCATCCATTCCACCTCCTTGCCAAAACTGTCCAGTTGCAGGATAGCTTCCAACTGCTCCTCTGGCAAGCCCAAATGCTTCCATTTTTCCCTCAGTTCTGCAACGGTCACCATGCCTTTGGAAGAAAGCTTTGAACGAAATGATGATACCACAGTAAGAACTCAAAAAACCAGAATGAATTTAAGAACACGGTCTCTCCCCAAAGTACTTCAGATACTTGACAGTCTCTCTCCCCAGCCATCTCAAACACATCAGCGTTCCTCCATAACATTGTGCATTTGATAAAGAACAGCTGGTACCTGTTTGTGCAAGACCTTAAGGAGTCCTGGGGTCAAACCAGCATCTGTTTTGTCTGCTAAAGGCATTTCCATCCTCTCCTTCACAGGAAGGGGTTCACCTTTAGACAAGGCTGAAAAATACCTAAGTGAATGGGAAGAGCAACACACCTCAATGCCCACGGCCATTACAAACTGTACAGAAGTAAATGCTCTTACAGTTCAGTGTAAGAATCTGCAGGCTCCCCTACAGGAGCAGTGGCACCTGGCAAACTGCCTGCACGCACAGCTCCCATCTTCCTGTGCCCAGAAACCACAATCTTTACACTTTACATATTCCTTTTCTTGACACTTCAATAATTCTTACAGCATTTAATTTATTTTGTGCATGATATACTCAGCTCTTTAGATTGATGAACCTGAGGGTGCATCTGTTTAATAGTCCCCTCACGTACTAGCTAAAATGTACATCTGCCTATTCATATTGCAACTTTCTCATCAGTATTTCTGTTATTTCTGTCCACTCCAAAATAAAATTTACGAGTAGAGCATAAAGGGCATTAGATGCACATCCTTTTAATTATAAGGCTGCCACAACATTAAGAGCTGCCTCTGCCTTAACTGGCTAGCAACCTGAACTGTGCAAGGAAAACTCAGTTTTCATTCAGGTGCATCTAATTTAAAATTTTCTCCACTTGTCCTGCCTCATCTGCAATGGTCACTCATGTCCATGTCCAGGCTGTTCCATGCTTTGCAAATAGCTGCTAAAAGACAGAGCAGGCAGCACTCCAGAACCGAATGAGTGTGACTATATAGGAATAGATACACGGCATGTATGCACATATAACACCCGGGCTGTTTTTCAGCCAGATCCATTTCCCCATCTGTTTATTCCCAGGGACGAGCGCTACAACACCGCAGCACGTGTGAAGCCAGCGCCTCGCTCTGCTCTGCGTGGCTCCCAGGCACGGCTCTTGCTCTGCTCAGGTGCACCGGAGCAGGTTCCAGGCAGGGGTGTGCGAGCAGCAGCACCGGGGCTGCTCCCGCCCAGCAGCTGCAGCGCTCGGGCAGAGGGCGGCGGCGGGGCCTTGGCAGTGCCACGCTGCCCCTTTCTCACCAGCCCCGCGTCCCAGCAGCCTCCGGCCAGACTGGTACGCCACACCATTTTAAGGTGGTCCTGCTGGCTTTCTCCAGCACTGCGGCTGAAACAATTCAGCTTCAGATTCTCTTCTTTTTAACAGACAAGCCAGACTGCAGCCTGGCTTTGTTAACAGCCGCCCCTCCCTCATGTACACAGTACAGCCGTTTTCCAGTCCCCCCAGCTGAGAACATCTCACAGATACCTTTCAAGAGCTTGCCCACGCAAACCACAGGACAGGAAAAAATTATAGTAAACACTTGAGGTAAAAGAAAAAAAATAGATGTTAAAGAAGAAACATTTAAGCATCTAAATTAACTTTATAGCGAGAGATTTATTATGTGGATTATCACTTCAAAGGTGCAATTTTTCAGGCACTTTTCCCAGAAATAAAGAAGAGAAACCTAACCAAGCTTAAGAATTAGAAAGCTAAGGTCTATTTTTTCCCTTTAAATTCCAAGAATTAAATCTCAGATGAGAGAATAAAAATCAAACCAAACCAAAAGGAAAAAGGTTTTGTCTTTCAGATAGAAAAACTAATAACAAAAAGCAAATTAGGATGCATTTTTTTTGTATGGAAATCCAGCTATTTCAGAAGTAAGCCAGCCCTAAACCTCAAGGAAACAGAAAATAAATAAAATACCACACTATTTTTAAAAGGCCTACATGCTGCATCAATACACAGAAGTGTGTATGCAATGTACAGGCTGATTAAACATTCAAAGCCAGGTCCACTATAGCATAAAGAGAAGCAGTGAGGTTTGGAGGGTCCATATGTGCAGCTCTCTCTTGTTAGGTGAACATCATACTTACGCAGCTGCCCACTGCAAAACATCATAAGGCTGAGTCCTAATAGCAGCTTTAGTAAATTGTTTCAGAATATCAGGTAGCTCCGGGGGGATTTTGATCTGCTGAGCGCAGAACATGGTTTCTGGAAGAGGCATGGTGTTCAGTCACAAGGACCTGAAAGAAATAAAACAGCAGCTCACAGATGCAGGATGTGAATGAAAAACTGTGTGTGCACATGGCAGTGAACAGTGCCTGTCCCCAAATTCCCTCCTGTCCTACTTGATAGCTGGGGCTACTGGAGAGCTGACAGACTTGGAAGGGCAAACAGACAAGCCCCACGTGGCTCTAAAAAACTTTAACTTGGTGGCAACACCAAGTAAAACACTGGAGCTTGGGCACCAATGACAGCTCTGGGTGAGGAGACTTACTACTTTAACAGGTATCTTCAGATAGTCTTAAACTGATTTTTCTCCTCAAATCTAACACAACACAAATTTGTAAAACAGGCAGTCCAGACAAGTCACACCCCACATGCCAACATGAAAGGTTATCTACATTGACAACTCACTGCTGCCTGCCAAGGAAAATCTTGGCATTTTTGTACAGATACCAGACTATGCAGATGACCAAGTTTCTACTGGTCTTATATATTCAAAAAATGCTGTAGCAAAAAGTTACTAACCTGTGCTCCTGACAGACTTTACATCAAAACATTTATAGTGATGAACAGAACACTCATGCGTGCTGCAAGCACACACTGCACTTTGCTCATACAGCTCTACAGGTGTGTTTGTCTCGTTCAGGATGTAACTCATTTGTTGCAAGGAATCCTGTTCCCCAGGATCCAAAAGAAGGGACAGAGATAGGTTATTGTATGGTTCTTCTCCTACTATAGCAATGGGGTACATTTGGTGGGAAGTGAGTAGTCTCCTCATCATTTCCAGGACAAACTACGGCATGCTTAGGTTGATTTAGCAACAAGAACTGAAAACCCGTTAGTTATTTGCAGAAAGGAGAAGTGAAAGCAACAGCATCAAGAAAGGAATCAGTGTAACAGAATCCTCTATCCCTTTAAACTTTTTTAAGATAAAAATAAGAGCACCTGGCATGTGGCTTTCTCACGTGAATATTCCTCTAATGGAAAAGAAAAAAATTAAAATTCAGCGATAGAGCAATGGAACCGCTGTGACTCAAGGCTCCTTTGAGGATCAAACCATACTTGGAACTTTATTTACGGAGAAATGCAGACAGGGTACAGCATCCTCATCACTCCAACGCAGCCAATTCGCATCAGGAATAGACTTCAAAGTGCGCATTTAATTGCCACATTGGTCACATGCTCTCAGTAATGATTCAAAAATACAGCTCTAGCCAAGGAACTGAAGCCAAAGGCAAAAAAGCTGAGGATTTCAGGACAAAAAAAAAACTTTGAGGAAGGAATACAGGTGTGTGTGCCGTTGTACCCTTGGGAAGCAGTCAAATAAAAACATTAAAATACAATCAGAAAAAACCCCAAAACAGCCCAGTGCACGAGCTGCTTTTCTACAGAAAGATATTAATCACAGAATCTCACAGAAGAGCTGAGGTTAGCAGAGACCTCTCGGTCTGACCCGCTGCACAACCTATGAGAAGAGTGCAAAAGATGCATGTGGAGGTGGCTTTTGAGTATCTCCAAGCATGGAGACTCCACACGCCCCTTGGCAACCTGTGCCAGTGCCTGGCCACCCTCACAGGGAAAAAGGGTTTATGGATGTTCAGAGGGAACCTCCTGTACATATACACACACCTAGTGAGCAAAGAAAAGCACGGCCAGGTCAGGCAGCCTCTGCACCCCCTCACCCCTCCGTTACTCTGTCATGGGTTGCTCTCGCTAGAGACAAAGATCAGCTCATCACTTTCACTTCATGTCAGCTCTTATTTTCTATTTCTTTTCCTTTCACGCACCCGAAACCAGCCCCAGGTGTTCAGGAAACAAGGCTAAGCCAACAAGCGGCCGCACGCAGGTGGCGCGGCCGCGGGTGCCCCCAGC
>VZRO01001446.1:752615-802261 GCA_013397915.1 Daphoenositta chrysoptera | reverse complement strand
CCCCGGGGCTCGGGGAAGGCCCGGGCACGGCGCCTCACCTGCCCCGCTCGGCGCCCCGCTGCCCCGGCAACGCGGAGGGACGGGCCGGGGCGGGCGGCGCGGGCGCTGGGCGGGGGAGGAACTTGGTGGCGGCGTGGTTTAAAGGGCAACCGCAGCACCTGTTTTGTACAAACTTTCGAAAAGACCCAAACCACGGTTAAGGGGATTGAGTCTACCATTAGCAAATTCACGGACCCCAGCAAGGTCGGAGTGGGCTGGAGGGTACAGCGGCTGAACATGAGCCAAAAAGACCAATGGTATCCTGGCCTGTAGCAGCAAGAGTGTGGCAAGCAGGATGAAGGGAAGGGATTATTCCCCTGTACGCGGTCCTGGTGCGGGCACACCTTGAATTTTGTGTTCCCTCAATTCAGGGAGGACACTGAGGTGCTGGAGCACGTCCAGAGAAGGGTGACAAAGCTGGTGAAGGGCCTGGAGCACAAGTCCTGTGAGAAGCCGCTGGGGAAGCTGAGGTTGGTTAGCCTGGAGAAGAGTCTCAGGGGTGACCTTATTGCTCTCTACAATTGCCTGAAAGGAGGCTGTAGGCAGGTGAAGGTCGGCATCTTCTCCCAGACAACCCGTGACGGAGCAAGAGGCAGAGCCCATGACAGGGAGGCTGGTCCCTGAGTGCCTGGGCTCCCTGCAGCCCGCTGGCCCCTGCACATCCCCCTGGCCACAAGGATGCTCTGCTGGGTGTGCAGTGCTAGGGTGGCATGTCCATCTTGCCTTTGGAATTCCTGTGCCTCCTTTCCTGGCTTGGATGAAACGTGAAAAAATGCTGACTGAGCTGAAAAAGAGGGCAATGTATCCCCAAAAATTCCCTTTACTCATAGCAGCTGCTGCTTCCAAGGACAGCCACAAGCAACCTATGCTGGTCAGGCTCCACAGTCCTGGACATTCAGGACAGCAGCACCATTGAGAGTCTGCCGAGAGCAGCACAGCCAGTGCCAGCTGCTTCTCAGCACCTGCTGCTCCAAATCTGACACCACGAGGCAGCACGGGCTCTCCCACTGCTCCAGAATGCCAAGGCACCAAAGCGGTCTCTCTGCCACAAAGTTTTGGTGGACAGCTACAAGTCTTCTTTCCACTGCAGATAAAAACAGTACTGGAGGGAACCTGCTTGGCATCCTCTGCAAAGACACCAGCACATCTCTTGGTTACAAAGCAATACCCCTCCTGAACCTTCTAACATGGACTGTACATAGCCCAAGCACTCAAATGAACTTGGTAATAGGATTATTCACTTCAGAAACCCCTCACAAGCCATTGCTCCAAAGAAACTTGGGTGCTGCATGCTTGATACAGGCCAAGCAGTTACTGCAGAAGCACACAGTCTTATTTGAAGCCAGGCCTTTAATCCACATTATCTCCCCACCAATGAACACGTAAGGTCATCCAGGACAAAGATAAAATGGTGGGCTCTGGAAAGCAAAAAGCCTGTATTTAAACAACTGTTTAATATTTCATAAAACATGAATACTTACCATAAACTACAGGCAAATTATTTGACCTCAAACTACTTTGCAGACTCCTGTAACTACATGAAAACAGCAAACTTCTGAGATATAATGACATACCTATCCTTTAGTTGTTTTAAAGCATAATTTAACACACTGTAGCAAGAAAAACCTGAAGCAAACATTATCCTGCAGGAGCTTACAAAATAGAATTCTATTAAATTGATTTCACAATGCAGTTTTTCAAAGGTGTCTAGTGGTAACAGATAAACAGCAAGTTTCATATTATCTCTCATCTGCAGTCCTTGCATACACTCGAAACTATCCTTAAAACGCTCAAAAAGTAAATGTCATACTCTCAATTCTTCCAGCAATTTGGTTCAGTGCAGTGAAATCATGCATAAAGCTGCCACACTGTATTATAAGAAACAGCAGCATGTAGGTGGAAATTTTTTTCTGTATTTAATGAAATGTATTTTTATAGAATGGCCTGGGTTGGACCTTACAGATCACCTAGTTCCAACCCTCCTGCCATAGGCATGAGCACTTTCACTAGACCAGGTTACTCAGAGTTACATCCAACCTGGCCTTTGACGTTTCCAGGGATGGGGCATCCGTGTCTTTTCTCGGCAACCAGTTCCAGTGCCTCATGACCCTCACAGTAAAGAATGTCTGCCTAACATCTAATGCAAACCGACTCTCTTTCAGTTTGAAGCCACTCCCCCTTGTCCTGTCACATGCTCTTGTAAATACTCTATATACATCCATGCTGCTTCCTAGAAGTATTTCCCCACACTGTATAATACCGAGTCTTGTATATAAAGAACATTTAAAAGTATACGCACGGATGTAATTGTTGCTTTATAGCAGCACTGCCAGAAATGCTGCTATACAGCAGTATAACTTAGAATTTCTCCTGCTTTCGACTTCCGTGACTCCTGCTCACAACTAGTCAAAATATCCCATGTACTCTCCCTTCTAATACAGCAATATTTTTAGTTTCGTCACATTCCTTACCTAACTCTAGCAAGCCACTTACGCAATTTGTATCTGCTGAACATGGCACACCAGTGCAGCTCTGCACTATTTAGGTTTAATACAGAAACTCTATGCAATATAAATAAGAGCTTTGCAGTGTTCTCTGGTTTTGTAAGCAACAAGGAATTCTAAGTGAAACTAATGTCCTTTTCCAGGAACACAAACAGCCCTTGAAAGGCAAGTAATGCTAAATACCACCCCCTCCTCCCACACTTTGTATCAGATGTTTGACATCACCTCCAGATGTTTGACTTCACCTTACAATGTATAGGGGAAAATACAGCAGCTTTGGTGTTGGCCACTGCTCAACAGGTAAGAGAGAATAGCAGGTAAGCAGAAAAACTGACGTGCAGAGCTGTGAAATAATCTTGCCACTGCTCCATCTCTCGGTATTATACCGAAGTCAAAACAGTTTCTTTTGAAACTGCATTTGACCTCTGGAAATACAATCTTTTAATAAATTTTCCATTATTGAGTAGCTCTTATTTCACCATATAATTTCTCAATTTATGGTGACTTGTTAATGAAGAAATTAAAACCAGAAGCACAGCTTAAAAAAACTTGCTATTAACTATGCAATTCTTTAGTTCCAGTTACCTAATTAAGAACTGAAATGCCAGAGTAAAAGAGGTCTAACTTACCATTATGCTTCATAAAAGTTGTTACCTCATCTGTTTCAGAAAACAGCTTCCTTTATTTTGCATCCTGAACTTCATTACACTACCAAGATTCAATTCCTTGTTTAATGTTTTTACTATTTGTATCATAATTTCTGCCAAGAGCCTCACTCATTGCCTAGGCTGTACAGTGGCCATTATTCCCAAAGCAAGCAGAACAAGAACATTGACCCTACCACAAAACCTTTCCAATCTAGATGTAAAACAATGGACAGTGATGTCTAAGGAAACAAAATTATGCTGATCAGCATGGCAGGCAATCAAAACCCAGTCATTTGTGCTTTGTAAGGTACAGGTTTTTGTGAGGCTTTTTATAGAGTTCTCCGAAGAACAGTGCAGCTGCTGTGAAGGTTTTTATGAAGACCATTACGCAAGCATAGGGGAAGGCAAGGAAAGAGTTAATGCACTCAGCTGAAGAGTGATGTGAGCACTGTATCAGGTTGGAGCTGGCATCTTACTGAGGAAGTCACTGACACAAAGCAGTTACAGGTACCGAAGGGCCCTCGGAAACAAAATCATGTAAGTAACTTTGGCTTCACTCAACAGAGAAAGGGCAGACCAGAAAAGATGCAGAGTTTTAACTATTTTTAATCAATATAAAATAATCTGTGTAAAAACAGTCAAAGCCATGCTGCAATTAACTTCTTTCAATATGCACAAGATAGCTACAGAGCCATCGGCAGTTCTTGGATGAAGGCCTGTAGAACTAACAACAGCATTAGATTCTCAACACACAAAGGGGATACAGTTGAGCCAGTACACACCTCCAACCCCTCCAGCCAAGACCAAGGTCAACACAAATTGTGGTGGAAGAGTGCACACACGCACACAAACACACACACGCAGTCTCTCCCACTTGAGAAGTTACAGGAGCCCACAACATTCTGCATCACTCCAGCACAGATGGAAGCCCCTGGTACAGTGCTCACCAGCTGTCTCAGAAACAGCCACTTTACTGACTTGCTTGCTTATCAAGTTTCGATGCCAGGGGAGTACACAGCACACAATAAGGCAAACCACTGAAATTTAAAACAATTTATAAAGGACTGTTATTTAATTTCTGTTCTCTACAACCTCCATATCCTTTCAAAAAATGTGTAAAAATAAGGAGTGAGGAGATGAGATTTCTGAAAAGTTCACAATGGACAGTTCTGGAAACAAACTTCACCTGGGATATGTAAAGCAGTGCAAAAGCCAGCACAACAGTTGGATTTGAAACCAGTTTTCCATAAAAAAAAGCAAATACAGATAATGTAAGCTGTATCAAAATAGCTGCAGTTCACATTGCATGACTGGTCTGATTTGCTATTTTCTTTCATGACTTGTAAAATACCAGTAGTAAGAAACAGCACAAAGGCTTTTTCTTAATAGATTTTAATATTAAGACCAGTTTGTCTGGATAAAAATGCAAAGTTACAAGTACCACACTACTGCAAATTCTGCATGATGCACAGTAGTGCTCGCAATATTTGAGTGGCAAGACCATTTTGGAACTGTTTGTGAAAGCTATGTCAAAAACAGAATCTTGGCATAAGTAAGAATGTATGTTACCAGTGAATTTATTATTGTGAAAATATATCTGTCCCACAATGTACACCACTGTAAATAATCAAATGCAATATTTATGTACATCAAAAATATATGGGGCGAATATATACTCAATTTAGCATTAAATCAGCAACAGTGAATGAAAGAAATAGTTCGGCTACTTTGCTATGATTTCATTTCACTGGAAATTTCCTAATAAATCACTCCAAAGGGTAATATTTGTGGTTCAAAACCATCAGGACAACAGTAATTCTGTAAAATAGTATGGATCTGAGAGTGACAGCCCAATCATGGTGCCACTACATTCAGATGCATTTGGCTTGTGCTTGCTGCCTTAGAGCATGAGTCCAGACACCAAAAAAATGACCTACCACCATCACAGCCTGGACCACATTAGCTCACACCCTATCAGATCAGAGATGCAACATCAATAAACGGAGATGACACTTTAAAAGCACCTGCCAGATTCTCAAATATTAATTATATACACACATGGTAAGGTACAGAATACTGAAGGAGAGTGTACTGAATAGCAAGTTAGATGTTCCATCAATTTTCTCATTACTGCAATGGATATTCACATTTTCTGCATTGGTCCAGGAAAGATACTGCAATCTAAGCATGTGATTTGATGCTACTTAAAGCTCTGTGATACTGTTATGTATTTTCTTTATCTACATAACCCCCACCCACCCCCACACATTACTGCAAAAGAACTCTATCTACATACAGAAATAACACAGACTTGATCTGGTGGCTCTTGTTTGACTGTGTTCTTGCAAAGAAATCTGCTAACTTTTCCTTGCCTGTTTAATAGCATATGTATTTCCCTGCCCCTCAGGCAACAAATGGTACATGATAAATCATTTCCTCAGTATTATTCCCGTAAAAATTCACAGTGACCAATTCCAAGAGATTTTTTTTTTGGTTGGGTTTGGTTTCTTTAAAAGTTATTGTGCAATAAAAAATTCATACTACAATTTTCAACTTTGGTAACTTACAGAAAAAAGATTTCAAGCTCTTTAAGTAAGGATCAGGTCACGATGTTGCTTACACTATGCTTTTTGTGCTGTGCAAGCACATCAGTTAAGGTTCATACCTTTCCTTGAGATCCTGAAAAATTCTAATATTGATAAGATATTGGCTACAATTTAAGTTGTGAACTTAATTTTAATTGGTACCTTTAAATGCTTCCATTACCTAGCCTTAGTAAATTTATACTTACTGTTTCAATTCATGAAATCCTGATCCCAAAGCCAACACCCACCTACCCCCTTCAACCGAACAGAAAAATCCAGCTGAGCCTCAACAAGTACATCTGAATTCTCAGAAGAGGAAATATTTTCTTGATTTAACGGCAACTGTACAATATTACAAACTCTGACACATGAAAAACAATCAGGCAATAGAAAAATGTACAACAGCTTTGGTGTTATACAAAATAATAAAAAAGACTGGACAGCAAGATACATAGTTCATTACGTTCTCACCATAGCAACTTCATTGCTGACTGTAAGACAGTTATTTACTTTTGATATTCTCTGCGTGGCCTTTCCACTCATGAAAAATCATACTGTATTACTACAATAAGAACTGTTATGAACACCATAAAGTAAGCTCCAAATCTTATAAAAACATCTTGCCTCTTTGCACTATTGCTTTGTGGCACATTGTCAACAGAACAGCAGTCCAAAATAAAGTGACAACTAGATTTAATAAATTAATATACTTTTTAAAGATGTACAATGCACATTCTTTTTAATCCAAGGTTTTAGGGTGTCAGGACACTTCTATATACACATATACAGATCTCAGACAGCATTTATAACATCAGAAAATGCAGATAAGAAAGAGAGCCTTAACTGCTATCTGAATGCTACCAACAGAAGCCAAAACACTGCTGAGAGTATTATTGGGAGAGATATCCAAAGATGAGAAGAGTCTATGAAAAAAGGACATGTAAAGGCAAAGGGAAGGTCAAGATGTTTAATATGACCATCTATTCTTGTGAAGACTGAGGTGGAGTTGTTGATGTGCCTGGTTTACCAGACTTCCGTTCATAATTCACAAGTCGTTGTCCAACAAGGTACCTGGGATTACAGTAAAAACAGAAATTAAAGCAAGATAATACTATTTTGTAACACAAATCCACTCTCTCTCCTTTGCTGCTAAAGTAGTTTTCTCATTTCAACAAAAAGTTATTCTATAAATTATAAAGGAAGAACTTTAACTGCTGCTTTATTTTTCTTAAAGGGAGAGAAAATATCCTGATGCTACTTCATGGAAAGCTTAAGGGGTGCAAGATTCCTTTAGTGTGATATTGAAACAGAATTTAACCATCTCATCAGCTTAACAGTTGTCATACCTTTCACATTATTCCTTTCTCGCTCTGTATCATTGATTCAAACTTTTTGCCACCTAAATTTCTTTCCATGCTTCCTATTTGCATGCTAGTTCTGCATGTACTACAGCCATATACACCTATGAATTCTTCCCCTAAGATCTGTCACTTCCTTTTGAAACTTTTTCATCACCACTCCTTTTCTCACGGTACCATAACCAACAACTATGGCACATTCTTTGTACATTTCAGAATGTCACAGAAACTTGTATATGCTTTTAAAATTTGTTACATGAAAGATTTAATTATGCATATTTTTAGAGCACAAATCTCTACTTGCTGGCATGACTGTGTCTGCTTACTTCCTGAAATGAGACAATTAAGTCACACAAACTTCTTGTCTACAAGGATGTTACAGCATTTAATAAGCTCATTTAATACCAAACTAATTTTCACTCAAGATATATATTCATAGATTTGTATACCATTTATGTGTCTTATTTAAACAAGAAAGGAACTTGCTACATTAATGCAAGTTGCAATTCAATCCACTCTCTGCCTGAGTGATACTAACAATTAGCTCTAAACCCATTTGTAAATACAAATGCTAGCTATACATACTACAGGAGGCCAAATATTACAGAACACGCTATGAAGGCAGATGGGGAACAGGATACAAATCAGCTGATCAAATAAAAGGTGCTAAAATATAACTTGATCTGCTGAGAGTTTAATTTTAGTTACAACTCTCTTAATATTTCTAGATGCTATTAATTTGACATTTACACTAAACAATTTATCAGTCACTTCTTAACATTTAAGATTCAAAGAAGTCTATTTTAGGTTTGACTCCTTTTGCAGTTTTTGGAAAGCAAAACTCTTGTAGGACAACTCAGGATACGAACATAACAAACTCATTTATTCCTTTTCAATACAAAAGAAGCCTAGGAAGATTAGTTGCTAATCTTCTTAATAACCAATAGAAAAGGTAACGAGGGTAACACCAAAAATAATGTAATAACACAAAAAAAGGTTCAACTAAGCAAGATAACCAGAAAATCGTAGGAAAATGATTATTTTTATCAGGCATCCAGTAATACAGAGTAATACTCACTGAAAACATCAGAAAACCACACAAAATTTGGTAAGGACAAACTATCAAATCAACTGAACATTCTCTAACAGGTTAGTTGGACTAATGAGTAGGAAGAGTAAGAAAAACAGTTATGCAGAAAAGGTTAAAGACATGGTTTTATAAGCAGCAGCTTGAGACATGATTTTAATTTCTGGGTGCGTTGTAATTCGTGACATTCCTTTGTCATTCAAGACTACAGAGGAGTTAAACAGTCAGCTCCATTTGTGGGAAAACACATTCAAGTTAGACATGGGGGAGTGTCTTCCCTTTATAAAGGCAGTCTATTCCTGTGTTTATCTACCTGAACCACAGATAAAACACCTGCCAAGAACAGTTTGTCTTAAAGAATCATTTGTCTAGAAAACTTCTTGAAATCCCTTTTAGTCCTAGGGATCTACAACACCTGAATTCAACCTAAAGTCATCATAATATAAAGGCGAAAAATTTTAAAAAACCCCACTATATACTCACTTGTCATTTTTAATATGTTCATAAAGGCGCTTGAACTGGCGGACTTGGAAGGACAGAATTCCCATCAAAACCACCACCATAAGCAGAAAAGGATAAATCCGTCGCTGAACAAGGTTCTGCATTTCAGCAGTAACTCCTACAAAACAAGACACAACCCTTAGATATTGCTGAACTAACAGGTATTTCTGCTTCTCTACTTGCTTCCATACTTTTTGTTATACTGTTACTTTAGTAGAAGGGCTGTGAAATAAATTACATATCCATTCACATCAAAGATCCAACACGACAGCTGCTGTTCTTTTTAATCTGAAGCACTAAGAGCAGAAAGTTTTCCATTAACAGAGTGAAAATCCACAGTAGAAAAAAAAAGGGCTTATCGGTTCTTTTTGCTTATTAATTTCTGTTTATCTGCTTACTGACTTTTCCTTGTATCAGAAAAATCAATGCAATAAAAGTCAGCATTCAAGTGAGACTGAAGAATAAAATGGCACTTCTTGAACATGTTGTTGACATCAAAACTAACTAGCAAAAGACAAGTGTTGATGAAAAAGCTCATCTACCCTGGTTCTAATCAAATTATTTACCTCAATTATGAGGAGATAGGAAAGTCTGAAAAAACCCTATATATTTAAAATTTACATTTTAGTACTATTAAAACCTCAAAACAAACCCAGGATTTTCACCTGTTCTAAGCTTCATTTAGAATCTGACAAGTGAGAAAAAAATGGCCTCTGCTCAGTATAGCTCCCAGAGGGACTCAAATCAAAAGCTGTTTGTCCAAAGAAGAAATGAATTAAACATTCCTTTCCCAAACTAGCTAGATACCTAAAATGCACAGAGGAGAAATCAGTGTCTCCCCCTCCTCTCACCCTCGCAAGTGGAAGAGGAGGGGCAGACACCGATTTCTTCTCTGTGGTGACCAGTGACAGGACCCAAGGAACAGCCTCAAGTTCTGTTACAGAAGGTTTAGGTTGGGCATTAGAAAAATGTGCTTCACCCAGAAGGTGAAGGGCACTGAAACAGACTCCCCAGGGAAGCGGTCACAGCACCAAGCCTGACAGAGTTCAAGAAGCGTTTGGACAATATTCCTGGAATATGGTGTGACTCTTGAAGTCTTTAAACATTTACATTTGTTGGCAAAAGGGGTGGTTTTTGTTTGTTTGGGTTTTTTTTTTGTTGTTGTTGTGGTTTTTTTTTTTTTTTTTTTTTTTTTTTAATAAATAGAGCCTAAAGTTTTATTTCCACAAATATATTTACACTGCTGTAAGCCATCAGATGATAAGCAGATATTCTGAATGCATACATACCCAGTAGAGGTACAACACCAGAAGCTATGATGTATGGTACACACAGGGAAAGTAAGAGGACAGAGATTACGGGTGCTGCCAGTTTACGGATGATGAAGTGTAAGTCTATGTTACGAATCCCATTTGCATATACCTGAAATGGAACAAGTTAGAAGTAGAACAGATCAATCAAGAAAGCCTTGCTTTGCATTTACAGTAATAATTACAAGGTTTTACACAGTTCTCCTTATGAAAGGAAATGGGTGTTCCCATGGCCACAGTTGAAGAAGGAAAAACTGTCTGCCAATTTACATCGTGAGGGTTCCAGGAAATCATTTAAACAATACCCAAGAGACCAACTTCATCTGGAACAGAGCTGTGATTCAATTGCAGGAGTGCAAGAGACCTTCTCAAAGATCATTTAATAGAGCTGTGGACAATGGTTTTGTGGGTGACTTGGGATCACTTTGTGCTGTTAACTTACTAGAAGAGGATCCTGTATATACTAACAGAATAAATTATTAAATTTGGTAATGTGCAGAAAATAGGATCTTATTTTGTACTTGGTGCAGCAGACCAGAGCCTCTGCATGTAGAGTCTGTGCTTGACAAAAGGCCTCCACAATTTTTAAGCTTCTGCAGTTACTACCAGAAGCTAAAGTCAAAATGCAACCAGATTAAGCATGGGAAAAGACCAGTTTTTAATGCCTACCAGCTACAGCTAACAATGCCCTCTGTCCCACAGCCTGGAAGGCTCAGGAGAGTGTGTAAATAGCCCATGGAGAGCATTCAAAATGGAAGAGGGAGCTGTGGTATATGCATCAAAAGGTATTCCCAGACTAAGACTGTATTTCTGCAGTGATTTAATAACTGGGACTGTGTGCTAGATGCACTCAGGAGAGGCACCTTGAGGTTGGGCCATGCACCACAGGCATTACATTCAGTGAAGGGCTGAAAAATTACCTTCTGACAAACAATTGAGATACTTCATTGAGATGACAACCATGGAATTTAAAGATTATAACCAAGAAAAAATGCTTCTGACAAAACAACAGGCCATGTGACTGAACTGCTCAGAGAAACTGTTCTGTCTTGCTTAATAATTAAATGGGAATGGAAATGGTGTCTTTCTTCCCTACTGATCTGTGAATGGGGTAATCCCTACAGCTGCAGAAGAGAAATCCTATTCTTGAGTTGTGGATCTAAATAATGTCCAATTTTGGACAAGTATTTGGACACATGGATTTCATCTGAAGAAATAATCATGTTTCTTTCTCACTTTATTACAAACCTGCTAAAAATGCATATATGTATTCACAGTATTTTCTTGAATTCAGATTTCTGAGTTTGTTTCTGTTTTACTGTTAAGTGTACCTTAATGGATTAGGCTATACAATTTAAAAGGTTTTTACAAGACTAGTTGAATTTTACTCAATTACTCTATTACTGTAAGGGTAGTACTGTTTTCTGACACACACTGAAAAACATAAAAAATGTATTATACAGAAAATTCACATGGACAATATTTCCCTACCTGTTCAATAACAGTTTTCAGCCACCACTGGGGACCCATCAGTGTTATGGCAGCTATTATTTTGGCATGCAGAACTCCAAGAGCCCAGTCCTAATTTTGTAAAAATACAGTGTTAGCATTACCCTACCTTTAAAAAGTCAGACAACCAAAAGCTTTAAGAGCAATGTGTTAATATTACTTATAAGTGAAAATATAATTACTTTTCCATTTACATGGGACATTGCTTCAAAGAGGTGACATCACCTGCAAATTCCTATGAAAAAGAGGATGCTCTCAAGATTAACTGACATCTGTGAATTTATCTCCCTGGAACCAGGAAAATCACTACCACTATTAAACCAAAGGCAAATACAAAATAAAAGCATTAGACTTACTTAAAGCAACTGACTAACATTCTGGTACAACTAATTTACATAAAAGGAAGTTAATTTCCTTTTTTTTTTAAAGAATAAAGATATGAAAATGTTCACACACATCAGGAAACTAGTTCTTTTCCTTCTTTTGAAGTTTAATTATTCCCAAAACCCAACCTGATGTAAGAAAAGCTTAAAGCAAGGCAATGCCCTTCACAAAAGAAGTCATAGTATTAAGAGGAAAATTTATGTTTTAACATAAACTGCAATTATTACGGCATGGAATTAGGACAATATAACTACTGGTTTCTAGTAAACACTTCACATCATAAGTCCATCCTTTCTGGATTACAGATATTTGTAAGAGATTTTTAATAAAACCCACCAAAAATAGAATGCAAAATATAGGCTGATAAGGCAGAATAAACAGCTACAGAACTGGTAAGACTTGGGACATCATAGACTAATTAACTTTCTTAAATTGCTGGGGAAATACATTTTCTTTAACCAATTATTTAAAAAGACAACTTTTGTTGATGTCAATTCTAAAAAAAAATTTTAAACTGTTACCAAAAAAAGCCAGTGTTACAGTTGATTCATGTTTATTTAAGGATGTAACCTTTGTATAACTCTTGTCTTCTGTGAAAAATGGAAATTAGTCTCAATTTTGATAGCTCTTTGCTGATTTAGAACAAGTCTCAAATTCCACTTATCCTGTATTTTGAATAAGTTCTGCCACACGAAAATAGTTTTCTAGGATACTTTCTTTTAAAACTTTTAAAGAACTAATTCGCAATAGTAAAGAATTTTTACAATCTCTAGCATTACAAATTCTTTCCAAAACTGTTTGGAAACCATGATCATCTACCACTGTAATTATATGATGTCCTGATTTTCTGGTCATCTACTCAGCTCAAAAATATACTTGGATTTTAAAATATTGGAATAATTAAATTAGTAGTCAAATTCTTCTTTGTATTATGGCTTTCAAACATTTGGATACTGAAAAGTAAACAAAAGTTTGTCTGTGGGCAGCTTAGAAAGTCACTGTCACTAAACACTTTCTTGTTATTTAGTAATGGCATTCTAGATGTTTTGAGTTATGGTCCCCTCAGTTGGGTTTCTTTGAGTTACAACTTCTTTTCATACTTCAGCCTAGGTGATGGGAGCATTTGTCATTCAATCCATGTCATTTTGTCTCCCAATTTGCAGGACAGAAATTTGCACTCAACCTGTGAGACTTGACTGAAGAGTAACAAAACACAACAACCTCAAAATTTCATATTAATGATTTGACAACTCGGCCCAAAATCAGCATGATCCTAAAGCATATCAAAATTACATTCATAATGTGCCTCAGTCTTACAAGGAAAAAAAATTACCTGAGCCTCTTGCTGCGTAACTGTATGCAGAAAGCCTTCCAAATTTATAGGAATATGTCCATTTGTGCATTCATACGTACAGATACACTGACTTCTTACATAACTTTACAATTATGCTACTGAAAAAGTAGCTGATCACTGAAATGCATCCTTTGATGTCATCTCCCAACAGTTCAGTTTTTCATAGTTTAAATTCCTCAGCATATCCTTTTGGTTCAAATAATCCTCACATCCAGACTGGCTGCCTTTTCTCTGCCACATACAAATGTACTTGTGGAAAATGCTCTGAAGCACCCAACCCACATGAAACAAGGCAGCCCATACTCCTGACATCAACAGCAGCAAAAGAATGGGATCAACTGACCTGCCAAGGATAGAAGAGAGGTGTTTGATCCAAAGGAACTCTCAAGGGTGCAACGATGACCAGTTCAAACAGAAGACCAAGCAGAAGTGGAACCACACCAGCTAGCAGTATAGCCACTATCAATGTCTTCATTATCTAAAAAACCCAAGACAATTAATGAATATGTTTACCAGAGGATTCTTTGTTTAAACTCAACAACATAACTGAAACGACATAAAGACACAGCCCTGGTGAATAAACCCCAAACGTACACAGACCTCTATTTAACACATATATACCCCGAGAAATAATTTTTACTACATACATAGTTTTGCAATGCAAGCTTTCAAGATTGGGTTCTATTCCAGGTCCCTCCAGAAAAAAACATGACTGTGCCTTCTACTATTCATATAGTTCTAAACCATAAAATCACCTTTGACTGTTATCAATAGGGAATACTATCCAATGACACTTCATTATATTGCATATTCTCGTATGTTGGGAAACAGAAGAATTTTTCCAAAACTGCCAATTTTTCTCTGGAGCAAAACAAATCTTAAAAATTCAGTCATTAAGGAATATTTGACTTAAAAATGGAGGACTCAAAATACCATGCTTGAATCTTTATGTATTCTGGAACTCTCTTAATTTAAATGCATCATACAAAACTAGCCTGACTTAATTAACATGATAAGGAGAAGGGGCAAAGAATAAGTAGAGATTATGTTTTAGCTCTGAATTTTTTTAAAGAAGCTAAGATCTTAAAGAAGCTAAAATCAAAATGATGGACAAGGTATTTGGAAAACGTGGTAGTAGATGAAGAGCAGTGTAACAATTCAATAAGCACATTAAAATGTCCATAACAAGATACCATTTATGCTATTGATGTTAAAAGGAACTAGCAAGAAATCTACCATAGGAATACTCAAAATCAAAACCAAGATAAAAAGGTATAAATTTGTTTTCCTGCTGAGAATCTGGACTCCTTATAATTAATATTTTTGAGGAAAATATCTTTTATTTGAACAACACAAGTTCAACAACTGATAAGGATCTTTCTGAAAATATGCATCAAACTACTTTGTAGAGACATGGTCATCATCTATCAGCTTTATTAGGTTTTTTCATTTGATAATTTCATGTTACTAAACAAGTAAATAGTTAAGCTTCCAAGTTTATGTGAAAATGTAAATGTCATTGAGAATGCATAACACATGGGATAATAATGCAATCTATTTGCCTTTAAAGGAAAACAGAAAAATATATACATATATATCAACATATATATACACAAACATATTTACACTAATTGCCTTCCAAAAATAATTAGCCTATGCAATGGGAACGTAAGCTGCAAAAGCTTCAAAATGGTCTGAAAAGGGAAATGTAGTATACGTGACAGAGTAAAGCCTGCAAGCAAAAAATGATACAACTTCCATTAGCCAATTTTTTGATAATTCAGTAGAATTTTTTCTTAAGACTCACCATGAGAGACCATTCTTTGACCTTCTGGAAAATCACTCTACGACCCTGTGGCATCCAGGCAACCAGCACTGTCACTGCTCGGATAGTCAGCCAACAGACATAAAGACCACAGGCAGCTGTGTACAGTTCATGGATTTTGGCAGTCCCCGTCCAAAATGACATTAACCACCGGCCAGCAAACACTGAAAACACAAGCACTGTTAAATACACTAATGCTTTTGGATTTATTAGGGAAGGATGCCTACTAAAAAAATACTTATCAAATTTATCTGAAATATCCCTGCACAAATATTATTCATCATAAAACAGTTCTTTTGGTACTATACCCATAATGCATAAATGTGTGAAGCACTATGCAAATAGCTCGAGAAATGATGCCAAATAAACACAGAGAAATCCTTTTGCACCCAAAGCTTCTTTACAACAGCAATGTGACCTGAGCTACAGCAAAACAAAGCACTGAATACTGCCCTGTTCAGTGCCTAAAGACTGATCTTTACAAGTGCAAAGGCGATCATGCATTAGTGCATAAGCCTGACCTTAAAATTGCATGAGCTATCTTTGGGTTGTTTCACTGTCTTATGTAATTTTTTAAGACTTACTGATGGGACTTCTGAAGTTCTCTGACAAAAATGGGAGACTAATTTGCTACAGTTCATTTCTTAATAGAGTTTTCATTCCCTAGTATTACAGTGGAATTATTTTATGTCCTACTACTAAAACAATCACAGAATTTATAACTTTGATCTCAACACATTATGGACTTTAGGATCATTAATACAAGAAGGTATAAATTACATGGTATTACAGCAGACAGGTTACGAAATTTAGGCTGGCTTCATTTATTCCAAGTTATTTTAAAAAATACCAAGTGCTTTTGATTTGAAGCACTTATTCAGACATTTTAAAGTGATATACACGCCATTTCACAAAATCTCCTAGTGACCTGTCAAGATGACAGGATCATAGAACATCTCAAGTTGGAAGGAAACACTAAGGATCATTGAGTCCAACTCCCTGCTCCTCACAGGACTCAAATGACACCTTCAGAATATTTAATTAAAGAAAATACTGTAGAAGACCTTGAAACAATCTACATATTTTCTCTCTCTAAACAGTAAAATAGTTGCAAGAGTTTCAGTTCTCTTTTTCACTCAATACTACTGAAATTGCCTCAGCACCTGAAGCCCTGTCCTTACAGGAAAATTATTCTACAACAAAAAGGGAATGGCAATCTCTTTCATTTAGATTTTTAGATTATTACAATTTGATAACGAATAATTAAAAATGAGACAAGTTTCCATGTTTTTGCCTTTAAACAATGGTTTCAAAACATCTGCCATGGTTGGGCATGGCAACATACTGAGTTGTTTTTAATCATAGTTTACCATAATAGACTCACCTGGTAAGGTAAGGCAGATAAGACTAGCAATCAGTAATGTTATGCACATGAAAACAATCAAAAGAAATATCTGAAAAAGGGAAAAAAAGGAGGGGAAGTTTATAAGAAAGTTATTTAACCAAACCCCAAGATGCCCCAGTATAAAAAAATACATCATTCCAGAAAGGCAGCTAAACTAGGACGTTCAAATACTAACCGATGCTTCACTGTATAAATAAATCAGCAATAAGAAACCTAACCACAGTACATGCAGAACACCTGCAGTGTTGTGTATGTCTAAGACTTTCCACCAGCTGTTCCAAGTGTAAAAAAAACATTTGACTCCAGAACGACTGAAGGTCTTTGTTATGACACATTAAAAAGATCATCTCTTAATTTCTGCACTGACCAGCATGACTCTCAAATAATCCTGAAAGGTTTCTAGCTCTGTATGCCATATGAGCAAGACAGTGGTTTTATAAGGGAAACCTTGCTGACAAAGTTCTCCCAGATGTGCTCAGGTTTCTGTGCTCAGAAGATGACAGTGAAGCTGGTTGCTCCTCAGTCAGGTTTACACCTCACCAGAGAATTACCATGTCCTTAACTTCTTCAAATATGTCTCAAGCACCAGGTGCTATGAAGTTCTGCTTCAGTAATCATCAAAGCCACACAACAAGCAAGCTTCTATGGGAAAGCTGACACCTTATCCTAACATACTACCGAGGGAAAGTTAAATCTGGAACACACATTTTCTTTGACAAGACTTTTGGGTATAAAGGAAGGAAGCAATACCACAGTGACCTAATGTTAGCCATTACTTCCATTCTTGAGCTATACCTGAAACCACTGTAAGTGGTGTGGTGAAGCTTATATTTAACTCAGAGTTCCGGTAACAACAAAATAGTTATCTAGTTTAAGCTGTATATTATTCTAGAAATATACGTATTTGCCAACAAAATTTCCTTTCTAATTCTAGGGATTTAGAACTTGCAAGTATTATATAATGCCTTTCTATGTTTAATACAGATGCAGAAGCAAGAGAAGTTCTGTTTACTTTCTTAATAAAGCAAAATAGTTTAAAATACACTTCAGCTACAAGACCAAAAGATGCCCCCTTGAAAGCCATGCCTTGTTGGAGGCACACCTGAACTACCTGTTTGAGGGGGGCTTATTGTCTTTCTCCCCATTACTGCGAAGAAAACGAGACGTCAACTGACAGATAATACTCAACATATATGGGGTCTATAAATAAAATTGTAATTGAGGGTCTTAAGTTACAGGTTGAAAAAAGCCAGGTGAGAGTAACTGCAACTCTACATTTCAGAAAGCTGCAAACCATATGAAACAGGACCCCACCACTTGACTTCTGATAAAATGGGCCAAATCTATCTTAGAAAAAAAAATTTTATATTTTTTTCAAATGCCTTTTTCCTTTCTCTTAATGTGTTAAATATACATACCCTGAGTGGGAATTTTAAAGGCCTACGATAAGGCTGGAAACCCACAGGTCCTCCTTGTTGAAGTATGGCTTGATGGGCTGCATGGAGACCTTCTCCCACAACTGGAATGGCATTATTATTGCGAGCATGCTGGTTGTTAGGTTGCTGATTTGCATTGTTTTCATTCTCTTCCTGATCACCAAGTAGGTAAGAATGAAGATCCCTGTAACAATCAAAATTTGAATTTTGTTCTGTTTGATATGAATGAGAAACTTACAGAAATACAGGCCTACTCAGAATGCATATAGGTCATACAAAACGAATACAGGAGTAGTCGCAGAATCTCGATAAAGTAAAGTAAGCCTTTTTTGATAACGTACTCAATGTCATCAGAAACACAATGTAGAAGAAAAATGCTGGTGTGGGTGCAAGTTGGAATACAGTCACAAGGAAAGATCACTTATCTCTTTGACTGCTTTAAAAGCATCACCTGGTATTAAAGTTGCTGTGCACGTGAAAGGAAAATCGCATGGATATTTCAGTTCATGTAAGCACATGGCTCTACTGACAGCTTGTATGTTACTGTCACTAAGCTCTGTTGGAAACGAGGGCCTTCAAACCTAAACTGTACAAGGACAGCGCTGCTTTGCTACAGATGTGCTGTCAGAAGTACAAGGGCAGGCACAGTCTTTCAAGAAGATTCTAAATTGCTCAAAACCCGTTTACAACTTTTTAAGAATATCTATCCTAGAAAAAAAATCAATCTATTTTATATCATTATTTCCAAAACTCTTGTTACACCATACTTAAACACAATCAAAACTTGGAAAAATAATTAAAAGCTTTTTCAAAATGCAAGCTAAGAGAAGATGGGGTGAGGAGAGTTTCCTTATGAGAAACTAAAATAAATATTTTGCATTACAGTAAAGAAAAAAGTCTTCATTCATTCACTCAGCTTCTCAGACATAGCTTGGCAAAGAATAAATCTTGATCTTAAGAGTGCAACAATGACCAAAACATGGTGGGAGAATGACAATATACTTTGAAGTTACACTGAAAACTGCAGAGAAACAAAATCAACCTTACTTTTATCTTGACTAATTTCGCAAACAATAGATGAACTAAAAAATAATTTCAAGTGCTAGAACTCTGCCTGGCAGTACAATAATTGACTTTATCTGACAAAGTTATGCTTTTATCCTTCTCTAGATTCTGAACTTTTAGCTTTCAAATCCCCAATTCCAAGTTGCTCACTTCTTCAGCTCAACATTCCAAATACTTTTTCTTTCTTTTTTTTTCCTTCTTATGGTAAGAAATGCAAGAAGTGCTCTTATATTTTATCTAGATGATTCATGGAAACACTGCTGACATTTATCGCTTTATTTTCTTATAATAGGGAGTTAAGATGATGTTAGTCATACTTTTACAGATTTCTTAGACTAAGCAAATGCTGTAATAGTGTACTAAAAGAATTATTTGTCAAAGGCTACTCCAGAAGTAGATACAATTACTGCTTAGAAGAAAGCAATCACTATAGAAGTTTTTCATCATGTATTTATCTAAAAGAGCTATTAAACCTGCTTGTAGGGATAACTTTCTCAAAAGCTGCCTTCATATTTAAAGGCCAAACTGGGCACAGTGGTTGTAGATGATTTTGGATTTCTGTACTTACAGCAAGTACCCAGCAGTAACAGTCCATGCTCGTACAAGACCTTTCAACCACTGTCTTGTATGTCCTTGCTCTAGCAAAGCTGGAAGCACCACCTGCAGCAAAAGCAGCTCTAGGGAAAGTTCACTTACTGGAGCGTCACTAGAAACAATGGGAAGAGCAGGAAGTCAAACATAAGGAACATCCTAATAGGAGTCTTTTACACTGAATCCTATTACTGCCACCACAATACAAAAATACACTGGATGCCAAAAAGGAAATTTCTTAGTTTGTTGCAAACATTTTTCCCTATAACCCTGAGCAGAGGTGAGGTATTTGTAAGTATTTAGGCACTTTGGCATATAAGAAATTCAATAAAAAACGTTGAGAAAGAAGCAAATAGAGGAGCAAACTGTATTCTTAGATATAATCTATCATTACTGTTTCAATTATTATTCGGAAATATCAAAAAAATGCTATCATTAAAAAAATGCAGTTACAGATATTCTTTTACTCTTGAAGCAATGATCATCAGGAATGAGTGTCTTAAAAAAGCAAACACGAAAGGAGCTTCACTATCAGAAAGTTGACATGGGAAGCGTTTTGAGGGAATAAAGCCCCAGTTATTTTATGGAAGTAATACAAAATGCTTTTTTTTTTTTAAGTAGCTTTTCATTTGTCACATTGTATGATGTAGCTACATCCTTTACCCTTTATTTCTCTTAGAACAATGAAGATTAGATTAATTGAAAACAAAGTAACACAACAGAAAATGTCACCTTAATGCTCAGGGACTGCAAATATACTACTTCCAGTTACAGAAACACTGAAAAAAAGCCATCTTTTAAGAAATAAATGCTCACCTGTAGAGCATAACATTATATGGAAGAAAGTTAGGGAGGAGATACTTAATAATGCGTATAGGAAGCCAGAGCATGAGCAGCACAATTGATCCAAAGACAATCTGCAATAATAAAGTAAACAAGTTAGTCCAAATTGTAGAAACAACCAAAGCTAGGTCCCCACCCGTCTCTGACAAGTTCCCTGGGTGTGGTGGGCTAGCCCTGGCTGACAGCTGAATACCAACCCAGCTGCTCACTCATTCCCCTCTACAGCTGAAGGGGAAGGCAAAACAGAAGGCAAGCAAAACTGAGACAATGGCAATTTAATAGAGAAAGCACCAAGCACACAATCAAAACAATAAGAAGAATTCTCTACTTCCCACCAGCAGACAGACAATCAGCAACTTCCTGGGAAGTCAGGAAGACAAACACCATAACTATGACCATCCCCCCCATCTCCTTTCTCATAGCTTTTACTGCGAGCATGGCATCGTACCCCTTTGGTCAGTTTGGGTCAGCTGTTCCAGGCATTCCCTCCTCCCAACCTGCAGCTTATTCACTGGAGGTGAGGGAGCAGGGCAGAGCAGCAAAGAGAAAATGCCTGGATGCTGTGCAAGCACTGTCCAGGCACAGCCAACAGGCCTGTGTTAGCAACACTGTTTCAGCTGCCAATTCAAGGTGCAGAAGGACATTTGCCACTACGAAGAAAATCAATTCCATCCCAGGCAGACCAGTACACTACCATGTCCTCGCCAAACAGGGCTGCAGCTGAATAAACACACGAATAAGCCTGCTGACAGCTAGAGCAATGTCAGACAGTTCTTCTTTCTTCCCCTTTCCCCAACACCAGGATTACTTATTTTGTATTCCTCTCCCCTTTAAGTGGCTGACTTCTTAAACAACTTGCTGAAGCGTCAAAAGACCTTTCGGTTCCTTTTTCCTCACATTTCAAATTGAGTGAAAGACCAAAATTGAGTAGGGGACACCAAGTGCCTGACGACAATGCACTTTTATGAATCTTGCTTCCTTAAGGAACCAGATGAAAAATTAAGGACATTTAAAACACATTCTTACACTTCATATAAATGCATCACTAGAGACTAAAAATGTGAAAAAAAAAAAAAGTATTTAACTATGTCAAAAAGAAAAACTGAGTCCCATTCTTCCTGAAAATTAATAGTTTATGTTCTACACAAGACATTTCTTTAAAATACAGAGAAATAATCAGAGCTTGAAAGGCGTGATTTATTCTTTGAAATGGTAAATTCTGGGTTACCATTCTGGGTCCCATATTCTAGCATGAGGCTAGTGAAAGTTCTGAATTAATTAGCTGAGCACATCAAAAGGTAAAGCTGAAGTAACTGCCCATTCCAACGCAGTGTGACAACATGAGACCATGAGCAACCAGTAGATCTTTGCTTGTATTTGGGCAACCTGATGTATCATGAAATTTCAGGCAGCTGAAGAATTACAATTATCTAAAGATAAAATGCCCTGAAAGGTGGGAAGGTCAGCTCCGCTCAGATACTGAGGGGCTTTTTAACAGAACCAGGATCTCTCTGAGCTTTCACTGCTCAAGGCACAGCAGCTGTAACAATACAGGACATCAAAGGATGTTTCTGGTGTGTCAGTTTACACAGTCGATGTAACATTTATGTCAAAGACAGTCTGAGACCCTTCCTTGACTGCATGCTCAGCAAACCTCAGACAAACATGCAAAGGGAAAACTCTCATTGTTTTCAGTATCTTACAACGACAGTCTGGAAACAGACACCACTAGCTAGAGCAGCAGAATCCAACCCAAAATTTACCTAGAAAATTACTCTCCCCTGCTGCACTATTTTGGCTGAACTGGACACACAATGTTTTCTGCAGTAACTGAGGGCATCATGAGAGTTACGTGATTTACAATATTCATAATAATAAACACTTGCTTTCTGAATACACAAATATTTTCTTAGATACTTAGTTTAGAAGAGATCTCTAGAGTTCAACCCTACTCCTAGCAGACCCCAGATACATCAGGCTGCTCAGAACCTTATCCAGTTGAGTTTTGAGTATCGTAAGATGCCGATTCTGTTTGGCAACTTGTTCCAGTATCAATTCACTTCCATGGTGAAAATGTTTTTCTTTAAATACACAGTACTGTATATGGCAGCCAGCACATGAAGTTTTCTTTCCAAATAAAGAAATTTTTGAGGTCAGTCCTTACCACTGATAAGATAAACCTCCTGAGATGTCTATAGATGGGCAAGTGAATCATTTCCTGAACAGGATTGAAGTCTGGATCATTCAAATTCCTGAGAAACCATAAGACACCAGGTCTTAATACCTGAAGTAGGAAATAGAAAACCATATATGAGGAGAACACAATGTTTGTATTTATTTTTCATTTTGAAGAACACTGCTGCAGAAGGTAAGTTTTAATGTAATAGGGATATTCACTGAACAAGATTCAACAAAATCGCACAGAAATAGAACAAAGAAAGTATTATCACAGAGAAGTAGAGAAGCAATAACCATATATGAGCTTAATTTTCAAGTACTGATCGATCTTAAGCAACTAAAACATATTTGGATTAATCTGAAGGCAACACTCAGATTTAAGAGCTATTTGTAAACCAAAACTAAGTAAAATATACTCAAAATCATAATTTTCCACTGCAGTAAGTACCAGCATGGCACTTTTTACATAAAACTGAATCCAATATACACACAAAAAACGGTAGCAGTAGTACCCACACATGAAAGATTTAACAGTTCTGTATGTAAGCCTCTAACTGTGTTACATACCAGTCTTGTTCTTACAGACTTACCTCTCTTAGCAAAAGAATGAAGGATGCAAAATAAAAGACGTAAACCATTCCAACCAACCAGTGCAGAAACATTGTGGTGCCTGGGGCAGACTGAAAGCTCAATTCTCTGTCTTTCAGAGTGGCGTCAAACATCTCCTAGAAGAAGATAAGTAAACAAATACGAATAAAGTCTGGCAAACATCCACAACTACTCAGTTTGTTTACCCTAGTCCATATATACTACTAAGTATAATTTAAATGTTTGCTTTAACACATAAATCATTACACCATTTAATTAGAGGAAAAAAGGGATTACTTTATGATAAGAACAGCACATAAAGATCAATTTCTGATCAATTTATTTCTTCTGACAGAAAGAAGAAATAAGTCAACTCAATCACTAACTGGGCCTATATAAGTTATAAATCAATTCAAACCAAGTGGCACTATGATGGAAGCAAATAATTCCTAAGTAAAATTCTATTTCTACTAAGGCTGGAAAAAATTAATTTTGTCCATTTCAATTTTATCACTCAATATTTTTCAGGACAGAAAAACTGTGCTCGATTCCAAGCAAACGCAGCATGGACCTTTTCCAAAACAGAAAGAGACTGGACAACTTAAAATACGAAGTCATTACCATTTCACATAAGTCGGCTACATAAAGATGTTTATTTAGTGCACAAGTTTACCTATAAGTAAGCTCATTATCACAGTGGTCTTGTAACTGCACTAAAAAGGATTAGGATCTTGTTATTTTAGTAATGGCATGTAATTTGTATTCAGTAACATAAAAAACCCCAAAATCAGCATTAGGCAGTACCTAAAAAACCTGTTCCCTCTGGAAATGCTGTTTCTGAAAACAGAAGAGTGCTGTCAAACTCATATTAACAACTCACTTCTCATCAGAACTTTTTTTTTGCTTCAAATAAAAACACTGTTATGAAAGATTGTATCCCATTTGTTTCTGTTCTTACCAAGGAGCATATATCCAACCACCAGCCACAGATGAGAGGAAACACGCCAATTTCAACCACCACTAACAAGGAAACCTTCATGAAAAGAGAGAAAATAACATCTCACTAGTTTAACCAAAATTGCTAAGAAAACGATAATGTCAGCTTAAATCGAGATGGCTTTTTTCCTCACATAAAACATTAGGATTACCTTGACAACAATATAGCAAACTCCAAGTAAACGACGTGATCGCTGGAACTTAACAAGTGCTGCCAAACCCTGAATAGCTTTGTCAAGAAAATAACACTGGAAAACACTTTATAACAGCTTACTTAATATCAAACACTGTATTATCTTGCTTTTAGCAACAGGAAATTTTATAAAAAGAGAAAAACGAAATAGTAAGTATGTGTTTTATCAGGGTTCTATTTTCAAAACTGGCTGTCCCTCTAGAAGTCACGATCTGGTGTGCTGGGTAACAACCCCAAACATGCACCTAAAATAAATAAATAACTATTGATAATACCGCCTTTCTTAAATGAAGCTACCAGAAGTTTTCTCAAGAATTAAACAGTTGTCTCTGAAAACATCTGCCACAAATAAGTAAGTTTAAAAACTGAAGACCTGCTTTAAATAGTAACCTTCCCTTCCCTGCAGTCTAAATTAATTTCTTACCTTTTCCAAGAAAAACTGGATGCATAGTGCACTTTGGGAGTTTGTTTTGGGATTTTTTTTTAGGAGGCAAAATCCACATGCCAATCAACTAATGTTTTACCACATTTGCACTGCATATTGGTATACTGATATAGAAAGTTGATGTTAACTTTGTGTACTTTTGAACAGAAAACTGCTAAAAAATGTATATTCTTTCAAATTAAAGTTGACATAAAAAACCATGCAGTTGGAATGTAGCCTTCTTACTTGCAACCAAATAAATCCTTCCAGCTTCCAAGACTTAGTTTTCTACACCTAAGAGAAAGTAGTTTTCTCTAATAAAGTAATAATGAGAAGGAAATTCTTGCTGCAAAATCTCAGTAGTTCAGAGACCTAACAAAGAAACTAAAATAATTAATGTTCAAAAAATCTGTCAGGATCAAAACTATTTGAATAAATTTCCCATCATACCTCACGTATTTTCATAATCCCTCCTTTCATAATCTCTCTGCTGCAACTACAGTCCACAGTAGAAACATAAGCATAGTGAGGAAAAAACAATTCTACACTCTTCTCAGACAGACCTTCAAGCAAGCATAAAAGCCTCTGACTGTGTTGTTAAACATGGGCAAGTATTTGAAAGTAGGCAGTCACACTGACAACTTCTAAATGTCCAAGGGTACAGAAGAGACCTTTCCTTCTAATTTCACCAAAAGAGCCAAGAAAAATTATGAGTTAATTGCACCTGCATCATGTCTGTGCCTCCTCAAAGCACAGCCAGAAAAATTATTTACATGTAAATCTGAACCAGGTAACTACTGACAAAAGGATACATGACAAATAATTAGAGTCACTGCTAGCAGAACGTATCCAACTATAGTTGTAATCAGGCCTTCAAAGTGAGATGCTTGGACCTGAAACAAAGAGGAAAAAAGGGGAAAGTTTATCAGTCTCTTAGAAGATTACATCTCCTTTGTATGGAATTAAGATAAATTCCAAATTTCAACTCTTCAAGAAGAAAGACAAGTTTCTCTAGTTTTTACATCTTTTAATACTCTACTACTATTTTTGTGTCTTCATCAAGAGTAGATAATGTTTACATTTACATTACAACTACTTTCTTCAAACTCAAAACAATATCAATATATGAAACAAAAAGTGTCACCTTACACTATTTCATTATCCCCTAGTTTTCCCTACTTATTATCATCCACTATGAAAAGTAGAACGAAAGTTAAAAATGTACACAAGGAACAAGAGGCTGTTAAAAAAAACCTTGAAGACAAACGCAGTTTTTACAAAAAGTAGGAAACCTCACTTGAGATGTAAATAATGGAGGAAGTGGAAAAGAGTGGGAAAACATTTTTAATCATAGATTCAAAAAGTTTGAAGGACTAATAAGAAGACATACTCCAAGTTACTTTTGCAACCACAAATAAAAGTGGAAAGATGCTACAAAAATATTGTGATTGAATAAACAGTGGTAGTTTCTTTTTCATTTTGAAATTATAAAACAGTACTCACATATTCCTCAAAGCCCAGGCCAACAATGGAGAAATGACCAATGTGGTATGGACAAAATGCTGTATAATGTAAGCAGAAAGGAGAAAAAAAAGGCCATGAAAACTGCTAAATGAAGCCTTATTTGCTGGACAAATATTGCAACATGGTATTAGTCTACTTCTCAGAAATTTTATGAAATAGTACAAAAATTAATTTCTGTGCAAATACTTGCAAGTGTTAGATTTCTATAATTTTACAAGCCCTGAAAATCAGAATTTGCATTTAAGGACTAAAACAATACAAAACTACAGAGAATAAGAAGACAGTCTTTTCCTTCTTACTTCATCTTGCACTGTGCAAATTACTTCAATTTCTCAGTCTTATGTACTAGGCTAGTATCTGTCTCAGACTGCTGTAGGAACCTATGCTGTATATTCATTCTTTCCCGTACACTGAAAGACTTCAGTAGCCATTCTACAGCTTGGTCAGATAGGACTTGTTTTAGCAAGGCTTCAGTTCTAATGCTTTAATTCTTAAGAATACTGTGAAAAATGCAAGCCCTGCAGAAACCTGCAAAGGGAAGAGGAGGGGGAGAAAGATGACACCCAGTGAAGGGATGAGGAGCAACTGAAGTCTTTTACTTTGAATTAATGTACTGGAAACTGTTCATCTTTCCTGAGAACTCACTCCTGACAATTCTGAGGTTTCAGGGGAAATGCATTAAAAAACACAGCACTTCCCCTTCTTTAGAAACCTGTTTATTTGCAAGAAAACAAATTTTTTTAGTTATTTTACCTCACTCTGTTGTTTTCTAACCAAGTTATGAAGGACTACAGAATTGAACATCAAATTTTTATAGGAGTGGATTGCATCAGTGTATAGGAAAGAGTCTGCAGAAATGGCAAGTTTTTATTTTCACCTGTATTGTCTTCACTATATCATGACAGTCCACTCTAGGACTAAGTCTACAGACATAACATTCCCTCAAATGAAAAGCGTGATGATTTTCTCTCTCCTCCTCATTTCTCTATAACCAACATATTAAAAAACCCCAACCTCAAAACCCAAGAAGCAAACAAACCAACAAAAAAACTACTACGAAAAGACTTAGAAGGACTAATATTACCCTAATCAATAATAAAAGAAGTTCTAATTTATGTCCCTTTCAGGAAAATCAGCAGTTACTGGGAAGTGCAAACATGTAAAAGATAAAGGGAGGAACTGAGCTCTCCCTGCCCAGTAAGAGCAAGAGAAAGAAAACTGAGATGAAAAAGATCACACTCACAACTCCTACAGATATCAGACTAAGGACTTAAAAGTTGTATTTTTGACAATTTTATGAGAATATAGTGCACACTTTATCATGTATTTTAAATAACTTTATTTAAAAGAGATTTTCTAATGGAGCCCTTAAAAAAAGAAGTATAAAGGAGTACAAGCTCCTCTGTGAGTACTAAAATGAACTATAGAAAATATTAATTAAGTTGAAAGGAATTAATTTGTCCAAGGAGAATTACTGGACCACTAATTAAGGTTACAAATGCTTTCCTTCTGTTTTATCTTTTATAAAGTACCTCCTGTGACATCTGAACTCACAAGTACTATAATTACAAATTACTAGAGATTTGGCAGTTGCAAATTAAGCAGTATTACTTAAAGGGAAAGATACTAAAAATAGGCTTGAGAAGCACATATTAAATTCCCAGACCTCCTGCTTGCTTAGGAAAGTCATTCTCTTCTCTATTTGTGAATTTCCCACTTGGCAAAGCAGCTACTGAAAATGTTCCTATGTGACAACCTCATTAATTATTCTTATTACTAACTTATTACTGAATTTTAATCTATGGTTTAGAAATTTCACTGTTATGATCTACTTACTAAAAAAGCCTACATTTTATAGCAGCTAAAATAACCCAATTAACTTCTGACAACTACAGATTAAAATAGAATAATTATCAGAAAGAAATAATTCAAGTATTTTCCAACTCTTGTTTTAGAACAGTGAGTTTCTTGTGAATTAAACATACAATGTACTCATTTTTATTTTCTTTTGATCTGATTTGTTTCAGTATCTAGATGCTCAAATCACTGTTTCAGTGTTGTTCAGAGCTTTACTTTGCCAGTAAAAACTTATCTACAGTACAACTTCAGTTTTTCAACCTCAAACTCTTCTGCCAAGAAAGACCACTGAAAAAACACCAAAGAAACATAAAAAATTCTTTTCTAAACTGATCATTCAGAGCAAGTCAAATTTTGTGGTATTTTTCTCTGGTATCTCTTGAAGTGTATAATATGCTTCATCTTGTCACTAAAATGCTATGTTCTTGCATATCTCTCTCCCTTCCAATTTTGAGCTCCCAAACTGGATTCTTGATGGAAAAAGTGATATAACTCCATCTAATAAAAACTTAAAGGAGAAAAAAAATATCTTAGCCCTTCCTCAAAATACTGCATTTCCTCACAAATCAAATTCCATTAGGTTCCTCCTTAATTTAACAATATTACAAATAACTACTATTTTCTGTGCTTTGTTTGACGTGGTTAAGCTTTTGGTAGATTTCCCATTTTAAATGTATTTACTTAAAGAAATTAAAATGATAAAACTAGAAAATAATAGGTATTTGTTATTCATATTCCCAATTCATTTTTGGTTCTATTTTTAGATGTCAATCTTCATTTTCTAGAATAGCCTTAAAATTGACCTGCACTATCACTTCACAGAGAAGGATCATTTTAAAACCTAAAAGCAAATGACACTTACCAAAGACAAGTATGAACAGCGTATTTAAAGACACCACCCAAAAGACATGTTCCTATAGGGAATATGGGGGAAAGAGGAGGGAAGATGACAAGAAAACAGTACATAAATGTCAGTCTTTTAAACAAGTGACTTGACTTTTAACTTCTTATTTCAATAGTCAATTATCACCAGAACTTGCACATCTCATGTTAGAGCCAGGAAGTTTGCTCTAACACAAAGACTGAAATGTGCAGAACAGTTTGTGAAAGCACCTGTTTATGTTAATGGACATTTAGCTAGATAAGTGCACTTACATTTGCTTACCTTTTGTAAAAATAGGCTTTTATTTTAAAATCAATACTAATAGTTCCATCTTTAAAAAGACTTACATGAAATGTGTGTGGGTATTTTTTTATAAATGAGAAAATGTTAATTTGAACTTTTAACAATTAGTCTTTGCCACAACAAATGCATTACCAAAACTGACAGCTCTGACTCTAGAAATGACAGCACATCTCTATTTTTTAATACTACTTTTAGCTAACATGTGACCTCAGCCACAAGTACACTGGAGTTTTACTTCTCCTGATATTACTATTTAAGGTTAATGACTAATAACGTAATTGTAAACCCAAGACATTGCATTTAAATATGAGACATTTATGATCTTGGAGGTCTTCTTCAAACTTAATGATTTTAAGATAGACTGACTATTTTTAAGATTAAAAAAACCAAATAAAGTCAACTGAAAATCTTCGATTTTAAAATTTAGTCTACACTAAAAAGTCACTAGTGGTGTTATGGTGGTATTAGAACAAATGAAATATATCTGAATGAGAACAGTATTTTAATTATAACAAAGAGCAAAACATAAGGTTAGAACAGATATGTATTTTCCATGTGCGCTTTTTAAAAGGTCTAGTTTTTATTTACAGTGGGGTATGTGACCCAAAGTTATCTACATCTTTTAAGAAATTCCACTTTTAAGCCACACACACCCACACCGCTCTAATTTGTGAAACTCCTAAAAAGCCCAGTTTCCTTGAACATGACATCACATGAAACTCTCTTTAAAGAAATATATATATATTATATGAAAATAAGGATGCCAAATACAATGATGTACTTTTAAAAAATACAGGTACTTAAAAAAATCCTTCTGTAGAAATTCTTGAAAAAGCAGGATTGCACTTACTAGGAAAACCAGAGATCCATCAAGTCCAAGCATCTGTGAAGATAAGAAGGTTATTTTTACTTATCAGAAAAACTAAGCAAGCTGAATCTAAAATATGCCTCTTTCACATTGACCTTTAATGTCCAATACAGTCAAAAGCTTTTTTTATGACTCAACCAACAGTACTGGGACATATATTCTTACAGATAAAGACAGAAACTAAGCTCTCATTCAACACAGTAAACTCAGGTGTTCAAAGGCAGTGATACACACGTGGAATATCTGAATACACATGTATCTATAGGTGTCAAACAAAACATAGAATCAATTAATTTATAGGCTCTTTCTCTCCAAGACTTTGAAGACTTTGATTAAGATTTTGTATTTACAGAATATTGTAGTGATTGCATGGCTATTTAAGTACACGTTTAATCAACTCAATATTTCAATACAAGAGCAAATTTTTGTTTCATCCATTTTGTTTCATCCTATCAGTTTATGTTGCACTGAGAAAAGTTAGTATTTTACCATTCATGTATAAAAGCAACTACTATAAGGATTATTTGCTACAATATATGTTATTAACTTTTGAACAGAATTGTTTTACAGCTAGGGAAGATGGGAAACAAATTCTTCACTCAGCACAGCTGTTATGGGAAGCACCCACAGAGCACCAAAAAATAAAGCATCTATTAAAAAAAAAAAAAAGTCTCCTTTCCCACCACTTCTAGTGTATCTTACTATTTCAATCCAGACACTCCACAATTACTGCTGTAAAGCTCCAGGTCCAAGGCTCTTTTGTACAAGGACTTTGCACTAAGTTCCAAGATATAAGAGTTGCACATATTTTACAAATTAAACCAAGATGCAAACATTTTTGAAAATTCAGAAAACTTGTGTGGTATTTTCACAAGATGACATAATAGAAGAGCCTACCCCAATTTTGATACTAAATATCAACTACACATCTCTTGCCTATGTCAGCACATAACACTGGAAGTGGTTATGAGAGTATGCTGAAACTAATTTTTATATTCATGGAGATGCAACAAAATATTATCAATTAGGAATACATCAGCACTTTCTACTAAATAAATTGGGTTCAGAAATATAACACTTTCATCTGGAAATAAACAACAGAATGGTTCAGGAACCTGAATTTATGTATGTCCTTTTTCATGAAATATCTTTCAAAACACACTAAGAAGCTTTCAGTAGATACAAAATAAACATCAAGATGTGCCACTCATGATGAAAACTGTATTTCTACTACCCTGCAATTGAGGCAACAACTATACCACAGCCTAGGAATACAGTGAGTAATGGTGCTGGTAGATCACATGAAGCTGCTGCACCTACCTTCAGGCAGATTTTGCTGCATGTGGTGAGCTTTGAACTCAGATGTTGACTACTTCTAGACCAGCTACAAAAACCTAGTTCTTGAGTCTCTACACTACTCTATGATTACAGCGTACATACACGTCATGCTCTAGTTATGGAACTTGTGATCCATAAAAATGTTACATTAAAATGCCCCATCATTTTTAGAGAAACACATTTTCTTTTTGCAAAGAAACCTAAATTTCCATTTCTCTCTTTTCTTTAGTCTAATGCTTTCATGAATACAAAAATTAAGCATTAAACTACATCTAATACAACACCTGTGTATTCCTAATCTGGCCCAGTGTCCTCAAAGCAAGCTGCAATTCAGTTCTACCCCTCACCAAGTTGAAGACTTCAGAAAAGTCTACTAAAATATGTTTTAAGCTGCTACGACACTTCAAACCAAAGAAATGCTTTCTTTGATAGTTAAGAAGTAACATAATAACATTTTGTTTATAATACAACTTATAGGTCACTAAAGGCTCTTACCAAAAGAATGGTTTCCAAATCTATCCCAAATGCATTTTAACACAGCAATACTACTAATCATTTCAAGCATGAGCCTACATTATTAACTTAAAGAAAATTATTCTTACTCACTCGCTCCCAAGTAAGCTCTTCTGCTGCTCGATCCCATTCCAAAGCATTCCAGTTCATGTCATCTGAGGAGACAATGGCCATTTTTACAGTTGTTAGATCACTCAAAACAAGATGTAACCACTCCATGCTATGTTCTAAATGAACAAAAAGACTTGAGTGCATAATATTCATCTTGTAACTGCTGGTAGATTTTCAGCAAGCAGATGATTCAGCACCCAAAATGAATGAAATTTGCAAAACCAAGACAAATAAGCTGATGCAGGAATTTACACAGGTTCCTTCAATTATGACAGTTCTACATTCAATTAATTTCTATTTATTAAGAACTAGAACATTAATGTTTTGAGTCACCTGTTACCTTGTGCTCCATTGTTTGCATCTGCTGCATCTTCTACTACAGCATCCTCTTCATCTTCGTTATCTTCCTCCTCTTCATCTACTTGTTCCTCTTGAATTTCAGGGTTCTCACCTACAACTACATTCTCAGCAGCTGGGTTAGCAGGTTGATCAAGGACAGCATTTTCAACACCTCCATTTACAGCACCCTGAGCCTGCAGAAACAGTATTTAGTATTTGGTTAAATTGATCAAGCTCTTTTCATGCTTTTATCTTGTATATATATGAAATGGAACAGTATTTTAAAAAGTCAATAATATATTTTCTAGGTAAGAATTACATTTGGGACCACTAAACCTTTAAAAACAGGAGAAGAATCATTCAGATAACTTTACAGTGTAGCTGAGGTAGGAAAGGGCCTCCAGAGATCATCTAGCCAACGCGACTACTCAAAACAGAGTCAGCTATGGCAGGGTGCTCAATGCTGTCTCCACTTGGCTTTTGAGCCACCTTTTCCAGGTGGAAACTTTACAACCTCTCTGAGCAATCTGTACCAGTAGGTCATTACAACAGTAGTGTAAAAATAAAAGCCAAAACCCAACACAAACAAAACCCACCTTTTTTTTTTTAATCTAAATGGAATTTCCTGCATTTTAATTAAAGTCTACTGCCTGTGGTCCTGTCACTCAATACTACCAAGACAGCTCTGGCTCTGTCTTCTTTACAGCCTTCCATCAGGCATTTATACACACTGATAAGGTCCACCCTGAGCATTCTCATTTTCAAACTAAACAATTCCAGCTCTCTTAGCCTCTCATCCCATATCAGATGTTCCAGTCTAATAATTTCTGTTGGCTCCTCACTGCCCTCACTCCAGTCTGTCCATGCCTCTCTTGTACTGGGGGAGGCTAAAACTGGATACAGCACTCCAGATTTGGTCTCACCAGTGCTTAATAGAGGGGAACTCTCTCATGAAAACTATCATTATATTAGAAAGATGATAATTCAAGGCCAACCTGAGCCAGTCACCAAGATGAGAATCTGTCTTTAAAAACTGACCTTTACTAAAAAAACAAAACAACATTTTGAATTATTTCTTCCCTATGTATGGATTGCTTATATCATCTCTTCTCCCACCCAAGAGGCTCCTGTAAGCACTGAAGGAGTGCACATTTGTTTGTTGGGAGTGGGAGGAGGGCCGAAAAGCTCCAACTTCAGTGGTGTCAACATAACTTCCAATTGCTTTGAGAACAGTGAATTGTTACCCCATGAACTACTGAAATACTTATGAAAAAGACAAAATAAAAGCAAGATGCATCTTCACTGCCTATGCCTGAGAATTCAGCTTTATGTGCACAAAATTATCTTTAAAAATGGTGGAAATACAGAGATAAGAATCTATGCAATACTACACAATAAGACAACTTCAAAAACCTAACAGTGGTTTTCACCGAGTCTATATAGGAACAAGTGTTCAACTTCTGCTAACAAAAAAAGATACCCTGCAGTAAAATAATATTACTGTTGTGTTCTGATAATGTATTTATTCACAGAACCATATTTTCTAAATTAATTGTGAACTAATGAGCAGTGAGTTTTACCTCATTTTGTTGACCAACACCATTGAGTGGCTGTTGTTGATTTTGTTCCAACCACTGTGGTGCTCCTCCGTGGACTATCTGTTCACGTAACCAAACGAGGCTGATAAATGCACACAGAGTGCATGTTACCACAAAACAGCCCTGCAAACAGTCAGCCAGTAAGTTCTCCCTGTTAGAAAAAAAAAGTTTTAATGAAAACAGTATTTTGCTGGTAAGACTACAGAGTAGTTCAGAAAAAACAATCTTCCAGAAGAGCAAAGGACACACAACAGTCACCAACTAAATCGTTTGATACAGTCACAGGTTTACTTAAATGGCTAAATGCATAATATCCAGTCCATTGAAGCATTTTATCTCCTGAGCTACCCAAGCCAGAAGAATGGAACTGTAGGGTTTCCCTTCAACTGCTCTACATTTCAGGTAGCATTTTACCTCAGGTATTATCTCTGCACCTGAAAAATCTTAATCTATTAGGTCATACATAATTGTATAGCAGCAGCAAAGCAAAGTTCAGCCAGCCAACCAAAACTAGGGTTTCATGCAATGCAAGAGGTACTTAAATCATCTTATGCAATCCTCATTCCTAATTTCAGGTACCTCCTTGGAAACCTACAACATGTTCTTTAAAATAAGCAAGAATCGTGGCACCATAGTACTCTGCCATCTTCAAAGAAGCATCAGTCTGGTCCTCCTTGCAGCTGCACACTTGTGCCTGCACAGCACAATGAATACCATGGGGACATGAAGTCCAAAATGAAAAGATGACACAAGCGGCTACTATAATTGACTCTGCCAAAGAATTAAATGTCAAAACACAATTTCACACACCATTAAAATCTGACAAATACTCGAGTCCCTTATTTTCTCCCTAGACTGTAGTAGACATGAGGTGCTCTAGGTTCAGTTGTTTCAGATTGTTCTCAAAAAAATAAAAATAGAGATACAGAGATACTACAGAGATAGCAGGAAAAATATTGTTATTAGACTGAAACAAGCATCTCTCTCCAATAATGAAAATCAGTTAAACTTGACCTGGTATCTCAAATCAAATAGCCCAACTGAGATGACTTAACTGAACCACACAGAACATTAATTCCCAATTTGCTTGATGTGAAGCTGATGCTACTCAAACTCAGTTTCAGTTCCTCATGTTCAAGATAATGAGAAAGTAAGAGGCAGCTTGAAATTCTGTTGTTTGGTATTTACTGATTCTTTAGGCAAAATTGACTTAAAAAGGACAAAGAAAGACAATGTGCAATAGCAGATGGTGATTGAAGCATTAAAAATCCAAGTATCAGCTCGAAGTAAATCTGATAAAAAAATAATCCCTCTCACGTAAGAGACTCAGAATGGATAAAATTAAATTCAAAATATAAAAATGCAACAAAGAAAGCAGAATGTGACATTATTAGCAACACGTTTCTTAATATTATACCATGCATCTGATTTAAACTATAGCAAATTGATTTTTTTAATTATTAAGTGTAATTTTGCAGTATAAGTTTTCTTGACCTCAAATACAAATCTTCATTAACCAGGGCCCACTTTGTAAAGTTTCCAAACCTTTTGTAAGGTTTTCCAAAGATTCTGAATAATGGAACTCCAAAGTGAAACAATTTCTATTGTAATGCTGTTGTCCACACATTTGGCTGTGCAAAAGCTAATGGGCAGCAGCTTAAGATGGTGGAAGATAACAAGTGCAACTGGATGAAAGGGATACTAAGTTCCAAAGTTACGGTTTTCAGAGTAATCTGACTCAAAGAGGTTTTTGTATCAAACTGCTTAAGTACTTACGTGGACAGAATATCTAATGGCAGTGTCAGTAGCGAGCTCACAGAGCCAGTAAACAAGCACTTGTAGATACGACCTGCATGAATAAACAGAAGCTTGGTATAAATTTGAGGTATAGCCTCACTTGGAAAGGACCACAGGTACCCTCTTTTCACCTGGTGTCCAACTAAATTTATGACATGGAAGAAAATCTCAACTATCAATATATGAACAGAACTCAAGACCATAAACAACCACATGGAACAAAGCTGTATTTTAGCTGCACATCTTTAAAAGTACACGTTCAAAGTGTAAGAACTGCCATACTAAGCACCCAAGAAGAGAAGAACTGCCACCCAAGATTCATCTAGACCTGTCTCTAGCACTGGTCACACTAAAGGATGCCTAAGGAAGAATATGCAAACAGGTTAAAGATACTTGCAGTGATTACTTCTTCAGTACATTCTCATATGCTTCACTTCCTATACCAAAATATCTCACAGCTTGATGGAATTAATTAATCCTTGATGGATTTTTTTTCTCCATTAATTTGCTCAATCATATTTTGAATGTGTCTAAACTTCTAGTATTATAATGTCATGTAGCAAGGATCATCACCATTTCATCATCTGTTTTAAATAACTGCTTTATGGGTTAATACTTGATGCTAGTTAATGTTAGCTTTTTACCACAATTAGTACTTTAAAAGTAGGCCATCAGCCTATATGCTCTACTTCAGAAAATTAGGTGATGCCAATATCGTGCTATTCTCAAACTAAGCCTGTGCCAGCTACAAATAAAAACACAGAACATACTGAGAAACTGTCTGGGGAGATGCATTTACTCCCTTGCTCTTTTGTTCAAGGGGTGTATTATGGTTTGCAAAGATGCACTTCCAATGATTTCCTTGACTGAACACTATATCCCTTCTGCCTTTCTCCATTTTCTCTGTATTGTTAGCTTGTTGAAACATCCATAGTTCTTGCTCCATCCCTATTTGGAAAGCGAATTTCAAACTGGATACTACAGTAATTTAAATGTGTGCTCTCTTTTCTACTGAATTCCTTTACTACTTACATGACTTTGTTTGAGATTTTAAAGAGTTTTACTAATCAATTTGTCCATGATTGTAAAGGAATTTTACTTTTCACATAAAAAAAACCTGTGCTTTCATTTATAGATGGTTAGAAAAATAGGGTAACTCTTCTATCCTAATATTAATAAATGGCATCAAATAAAACCTTCCATGTAGATTTTAAAGAAGATAATTGAGAAGAGGCATATTATTGGAGTAAGACATTTAAAAGCCCTTTCGTGCATTCTCTCCTATGTCTTAATACCTTTCTGCATTGCACTACTGGCTTAAGAGTCAAACAGGTAGAATTTCTGAGTGAAAATAAATAAAATAACATCTCTGTAATTTTTTTAATAAACCATTAATGGTCTCAGAAAACTTTGTTGCAAAAAGGGGCATATTTCCCTGTGTATAACAGTATTACGTACAAAAAATGAATACTTACATGCAGTAAGAGGTACTACTCCCAACCATGCAAAGGCCACAAGTGTATAATGAAACCAGTATCGTATTGCTGTGCCAATACTCGTAACCAGTCCAGCAAAGATGTCTTGGATTGGAAGCCGTGAAGGCATATCTGGGGAATAAACTGTGTAGAAAAGGCACTTATGAAACAGTTTGTCCTTTAAGGAAGCATTTGTGTAAAAGTCCTGCCAACTACAAACTGTTTGTATCTGACAAAAGCTTACTAGAAGAATAAGCATATTTTATGTTCTCAAGAGATGACTCCAAACAAAGACAATAATTTCACATAACACATTTGTTTCATTGTGTAGTGGGTGGAATGGGAAAATTAATAAGCTCCATGCTAGTTTTTGACTTAAGAGAAATTTTTAATAGCGACATTTATTAACTGTAACCTCTGATTACCTAAAAATAAGCTCAAGAAAAAGCGGATTCTAAAACCAGTATCCCTCTCACTCAGCACTACCTCAAAGATTCTTCTGTCTGTTATTTATAAACCTAGTTCATGGAAAGAGCACAAGGAACAAGAGCAATTAGCAATTTTTGCACACTATCCATTTGTTTGTGCTAGATAATTTAGATTCTGCTTGCCATCCAACAGCACAGGCTAAAAGACCCCCAGCAAAATAAAAGCAGCACACAGGGAGGAAAACTGAAGAGAACTGATCAAGTATCCACATACATTGACATTTACACACGACGACTGACTTTCAACAGATATCTGTTTCATATTATGCAGAATTTCTTCTAAGGATGCTCCTATTACAGAGCACAATGCAAATCTCTCACCATGTATAGATATTCTCACAGTATTAAATTTTCTTTACTTTTTAAACTCAACACCTATGTGTTGCATAGGCCCATTCCTATGCAAAAGCCAAGAAAAACAGTGATGTGGTCTTCTTTTGCAAACAATTAGAAAACATCTAACAATTTCATTACATGTACTTAGTTTCTACATTGCTCTCATGAGCAATCCTTTAAGAGTCTAACAAATACTGCTTTATGCTATCTACCTGCATCCCCTTCACCTACATTCCCAATCATCTTTTTACTAGTCTCAGAGAAGAAGCCTCTATGGGAGAAAGAAATTCTTTTCTCTCCAGGGCTATTTCCCTAAGTTTCTGTATTGTAAGGAGAACTCAAGAGCACAGACAAACAGTATAAACATCCAGAAGTAGTCAAAGAATGGGGAGAAACTGGTGCATTTCAACAATATGTGGATTATATTTGACACAAAGTAACAACAAAACAGTACCCCTTAGACAACTAGTACTGGTTTGAAATTTCAAAGCTTGTTATTCACCAGGTATCTGGCAAGGAACTGGAATTCATGAAAGAAAGCACTGAAAGTGTAACACTAGGGGAGTGTAGCTGTGAGAACATAGAGCAGTAAATTGAAAGCAATACACGAACATATTCTGACACCTTCTACCAATTTACAATTTTCTTGTTACAGAAACAGATTTAGCACACAATTTAGAACCATAGAAAATGCCAACCCAAGTCTTAATAATGGTCTCTCAGCTCACACTGAACAAACATTCTGGAAAATTTGTGCCACAGGAGGAAAAAAAACCTTTGTCAAGGTTGCAAAAGAATATCTATTTGGAGTATATCTGTTAAATATTTATGGTGCCACTCAGACAACTCAGCAGATACTTTGAGATCTTTCTCGTTTTCAAAAAATATATTTTGAGCAACAGTTTGAAATTCAAGAAGGACTACTCAGAAAACATTAACTTTGTATTAATGATTTATTTGTTAGGGAACAGTTGTTAAGTTACAAGGATTTGAAACTTTAAAGAAAATTTAAAATGCATCTTTCAGTAATTACTGAACACTCATACAAGGAACTGTAAGAAAGAATGTCCATCCTAATTCAGTACAACAGAAGTGATTATATAAGTCAGCATTTTTGCATGCTCACTTTTCTACAGGCTTTAGGGTTACAACTGAGCTTTTTCAAATAAAAGCACAATTACTACTCAGAGAAGACAAGCTATATACCCCAAATTTTAACGATTTGGTAATTTTTGATGATTTCAGAAGCTGGGGGTGGGAGGAAAGCTGTTTTTCCTGTCCACTGTCACACCTCAAAACATGTAAAACTTCTTCCACTAGACGCTTTATACCATGATGATAAGGTAAAAATCCTTCTGTGTCCTGCAACATTCAGGTGCATGAAATGCAGGAATTCCTAGCATGACAGGAACCCCTGGTGTGCAAGCACCCTTCAGCACTGCATCTTGCTGCCAGGGATTTTCACAGCTTATCCCCCCGACTTGTGTCTGTCATCTAGTGCCATTTTCCATCCACACTGCACCTCCCTTTATCCACTCCCCACAATCACTGAGGCCTGAGACTTTGACCCCTGCCACCACAGCATACATCCTCTTCACTTGCTTCTGCACATGCTTCTACACACTACTCCTCACCACACCTCCATCCCTTACTTTCTGTCCCAGTAATCTTTCCTAACTCAATTTGAGGAACCAAATTCCTGCATTATTTACCACAGTCCTCTTTCTACTAGAGACCAACTGGAACAATAGTTGGTCTTTGTTCTATCACAGCATGAAATTCAAACAGACTTCGGCTGAGTTTCTCATAGGTTTAGTCAACTTCTTCAAGCTGTACAGGTCATGGAAAAACTACTAGAAAGCTTTTTGGATACTTAGGTCACATCTGTGCAGTGTAACTGCTAATTTAGTAGTGAATCCTAAATTTGGGTGGATTTTTTTTGGTTGGTTGTTTGTTTTCAGGAGGTGGGGTTTTGTTCTACCCTTCCCTCCCCACCTGTAAGCCTAACTTTTCCAGGAACACACTTATTAATTTTACTTCTCCAAAACAGACGGTATGACACAAATCTGCTCTTACACAGGCACAAATAAAGTAGGAAAAACACAACGCTACCCTTAGAAGCTGCCATTTAGCCTACTTCACAGAATCATCACACTTGCAACCCTATTACCCATAGATTTTCTATGTGCTACTACATTTGCAAGCAATTTATATGTCAACTCAGTCATCCTTGAGTACTGATTGTGAAATAAGACTGTGTAACTCATAAGTAAAACCCATGCGTTTTATAGCTGCTGGGTGAAAGCACTGGTTTGGTAAAACAGGGCTTGTGACTTATTCTTTAGGTTGGACTAGATGATCTTTGAAATACCCTTCCAACCCAAACCATTCTATGTTTTTGTGTTTTACACCCTTCAAACATATGCAGACTTTGCTTCAGACCACTAAGGTAAAAGGAGAAGAGCTCCACTCCTTCTCAGGCAAGCACAGCTCTAACAAACACATGAAGTAACATTCAAATAAATCTCAACTGTGTGTATACTCTGCACACTGGAGCTGGCAGAAGACACATTGAATTCTGTGCCAGCATGTAGAATTTTGTTCCAGAAGTTTATTTTTTCAAATTAAACTTTCTAGAAATGCTGAAGCTATGGACTACTGTGTTAAAAGTTTATCAAAATGAACAGGTAAAGAAATCAGTTTAATATAGCCTTCAATAAAATCTGAATTACATGATAATGAACACCCTACTCATATGGCTTCCTTTAGTTTTACAATCTTTGTTTTACCTAAGCTTGTGACATTGTATGTACCACATACCAGCAATGAAGCTCCATAGGAAGTGGAGAAATGAACCCATCCCAATCTCCAGCCAAAGATCAGCCCAGTCTGCTTCCATGCTTGTGGTTTTGACAGTATTTATGTTAATGTTACCTCCTACAGAATGGAGAAGTTTTGACAACTGTATTTTCTTGGGAAATACAGCCTCACCTTCTTTCATGTGTCAGTGCTTATGAATGTTTAGAGTAGCATTAAAATAAGCACATCCTTGCACACAACAAAAGAAAGAGCATGTGAGGGGAGGAAAAGAATACTGAGTACTTACTCTTTAAAAACTCAGAAAGAAAACTCACAAGTTAAAAATGAACAAGCACCTTGACAATTAAAAAACGTCAAAAGCTACTTTTTTTAACAGTTGTATTAATTCCTAACTTGAAGAACTGCAGAAAAGGAATTAATTTCAAAATATAAAAAATTTAGCTTTAAAGAGTGCACTTGAAATCGAGTCATCTACCTACATGACTAAACACATTTAGAGAATGATGCTATTATTCAAAAGAAAAATTTGTTCCTTTGTACTCCTGCCAAAACGCAAGTTGAATCTTCTCCTTTTTCCTTCCTTCCAAACAGCACCTAAACTAGCAGTTCAGGTGCTAAAAAAAAAAAAAAAAAAAATCAAATGTTACAGAACTTTGGTAAGAAATGCACTAGAAATAGTTAATGAATACTCCATATACAAGAAGTTACACTAGCAAGGGAGCATTTTGAACAGAATGACAGCAACAACCTTAGCAAGCAAACCAAGCTAAATGAGGGAGGAGTTGCTGGTATTAGTGCACTATTCCTCTATTACACTATTAGTGCTTGTCTGCTGAAGCACTGATATTAATTACATGCATGTGTTTATTTTACTACATCCCGTGGTGAATCAACTTATCTGAAAGTGTGTTACACCTGGCATGGTTACAGGCCAGATCCAACTTTGCTTGGGATGACTGGCATATACATCAGTCCCTTTTTTATTCTGCCTTAACATTCTCTCTCCAGCAGCTGTGACTCCTTCCCAGCTCCCACAAGAAGATCCAGCTTCCAGACTGGACAGTCACATTATCTTCCAAAGAAAGAGGGATAAGGGAAACTAAGGAAACCATAACTTCTTGAGTGCTGGGTGTAAGGGAAACAATGAAACAATACGCAATTGTAGGGAGGGTAGGGAGGACAGGAGGAATCTGTGCAGGTGCCTGACGTGCTATCACATGTGAAGTCTGGTAGGAAAAAGCACACTGCAACGTGGAAAGCCAAGAAGAAAACCTTATCAGCTGAGCCTGCTCGGTCAGGGGAGTGACAAGTGTGTGGCAGAGGATAAGCAGATCTTTACTAGAGGCTGAATGTGGAGGATACCCTCTACTGCATGAGGAAGAAAGTGGTTCCTTATTACCAATTTCAAAGCTCCTATGACAAATGGTAACTTGTTGAGCCACATTAACTCAGCTAAGTTTTCTCCCCTGACCATAACATGCAGGTACACTACAAGCTGTGCTGGCAACAGCACTGTCAGTCAAGGATTAACTTCTGCAGGAACACCTCTATTGATAAACGCAGTAACTAAGCTTCCTCTTATCAATAGTAACATGAATATAAAGTGTATTTAGTTTAGAATGTCTCATCCTCTTTTTGCCTAGATCTCAAGGAAAACACTATAAACTTTTTTGGGTATTTTTTTTTTTACATACAAAACTAGAAGGTCTTTCTTAACAACTAATAATCACTGAAATGCCATTTTCTGGTCTTGCACACTAAATTTGGTAGAGGACCTAGTCGCAGAATGCAATTTTGAAAGTGGCTAATTAACTTGTAGGGAGAGTCAGAACTGGGTATCACTCTTAGTTTGCAAAGGCTTCCACACAGAAGCAATATAATACCATTATAAAAATGTTTAACAAATAAAACCTGCAAGCAGATGATCTCTAAAATTCCTCATACAGGTGACTATAGTATTTAAGAACAATAACCAGAAAGCATTGCTGTATTCCACATAAAATATGCTACCACCCTCACGAGACAGAGTTAATATCGCACATTTCACTGCCGGTCTAATGTGTTTAACTAATTGTTGGCAGAAATAAATCATACCGAGGTTCAACATACAGAAGGAAGGTGAATTAAGGGATTTTTGGAACAGCAAATACATTAACTAAACCACCTTAATCTCAGTTTTCTCTACCAAAGTACAAAACTAGGAGGAAAAAAACCCCAACACACAAAAAAAGATGAGAGGGGAGCAGGAATAAATCAGTAAATTTAAAGAGAAAAATGTAGCGTAAAACCCATGTTACCTGCTCAACAGGCAATAAACTGACACCACTAAATAATACTAGCCTGCCACCAAGCCAAAGGACCTCACCTATTCCTACCACAATCAGTTAAAATGTAATTAAGAATCCTCTGGGAACTATATGAAGATACAGTAATTCTTCATCATAAGTTGCCTAACATATTTAGTTGTGTGTAACATAAAAGGCAGTTTAATACTGGGTAGTTAGCATATCTTGACTGAAATGTAAGTGGAATAATCATAATTTCCATTATCTGTCAAGATCACTTGAAGTGAAACTGACAGAAGCCAAGTGTTAGTGTTGCAGGTAGATCCTTCAAAGGTAACTGAAAACTGCCTTTCAAATTCAAATTTTGCCGTGGTTTCACTTTACCATTCAGACTTCCAAACACTCAAATTTATCAATGAAGCTGAAAACATGCCACACACCATAATGTTGGCAACAAAAGAATGGGACTGAGGCTGTCAGAAGAACTACAGAATAATAGTCCTTTTATGTCTCACTTAAGATTATGAAAGAGCCAAATTATCTATTATTTAAGCAATTCACAGTCTGCAATAACATGCATAAAAATTGCAATTCAAACAAGAATACAGAATTTAAACCACAAGTTAGGATCTATCACACCGAATGAAAAAGTAATCACTTCATAAATACTAAGTGAGAAAAATTCTGAAAAAAATAGGAGCAGTAAAACATACTTACTTGGTGTGAAAGCAAATCTGTGCTTACATAATTCACAGTATTCTTTTCTGCTGTGTTTAAGCCACTGAACTAAGCTGCAATAAAAAGTGATCACATTAACACACGCTATACAGTGCTCAGCCCTATCCCTCCATTAAGGAAAACACGCCAATCCTCTGCTTTCACACTTAAATCACGACTTAAATTAGCATGTTTATTAAGTCCATTTAGGCCATCAAGTAAGTTTCAAACAGCAGAAATAGGTAAACTGACATACGTCACAGTATTAATAAAGTACATTCTTTGAGTACGTTATTGATCGAAGCAGATGTCCTGGCATGGACACCCACCAGTGACACCAGTTCTTATAAATACTTCAAGATATGACATATAGATGCACACAGCTAAGATTTAGAACTTGTATTTGTGAAAGAAGGACCATTAAAATACCATCAAAAGGAATGTGTGCTATAGACCAGAACTACAGTTTTTACTTTAGCACTTCCTGATCAAACACACCTCAAAATGACTAAAAAGTACTAGGGTGAGTACTGTGTTAAAAGTAATTTCTGTGAGATTAGATGTTCTTTCTATTCACAACTATAAGTGGGCAGAAAAAGCCCCAACATACTGATTTTTGTGCTCATTTTTCATAAGCTGACATACAATCAGAGCTGCAGTCCCAAACACAAATAATTATCAGTACTTTCTTTCCATATATAATTACTAAACTTTTCCTGAATTGTAATGAATCATCATACAAAACACATCAAAACCCCTAACACATTTCCACTGAAATTTTGATTTTTTCACTAGTTAACTTGAAGACTTGAAGTATTTTTAGAAACATGTTAATATATTTCCATTAGGAAAAAAAAAATTAAGAAACCCACAGACACAGAACTCACCATTCCTGATGAATAAATTTAATACTGCCAGTACACACACATGGATGATAGAGGGGTTTCTCAGGAGTTCCTTCAGACCGACAGACTCTGCATATATCTGCTGACAAGGATAAAAAGCTTATTACAGTACTGCTTAAAGAACTTGAATTTACAAGACAAATCACACAATTACATTCTAGAAACTTTACCATGTAGCAAAATGAAGCCAGAATAAATTGAAAGAGGATGAAAGACTGATTTCATCTGATGCAAGACAGAGACTGGGAGATCACCAGAGAGAGTAACAAGAATATTATCTGCCTGATCATGTTACATAAACTCAAAACACGTCTTATAAAATCTTAGGATTTCTAAGAAATAGACACAGTAAAACTACAGGAGGATGTGTTTTCTACCAAAAGAGTTATCACTAAAACAACATACAAACTGTTAAAGATAATTTTCTTGGAAGTGGAGACTTTGAAATAGAAAAATTCCATTTGAGTTTGGAAAAAGTTAAACAGAGGCTGAACAGAAGAGATTTAATAATGTCCAACAATTACTTAAGTAATTTGCTCTCTTGACCCTAACACAGATGTTTCCTTGGTGCTCTTGATGAACGAGAAGAAATCCAAAATAACAGACACAGATATTTTGCAAGTTGCTACACAACTTGGACAAAGTCTACTGTCTAGCAAGAAAAGACATTTTCTATTTCTTATTTCATAATTTCAGTAATGTTTCAATAGGTCCTGCACCTTCTTTATTCCGTTTTTGACATTTTCTTACAACTAAAGGCTGCAAGAGGTTTTGTGGATAAAGAAGTGAGCATAAGCCTCTCCCTCTAAAGAACAGGTGTCTATTTTAATACCACTCAGCTAGCCAGAGCTCTAAACACACAATTAAATGGAGATAAAAATCAAGTCTTTTATCTGTTTATTGACAGATGTATGGTATCTTCCCTTGACTCCTCCTTTTAAATCTATTAAGGAAATGAACATAAAATGTCCATTTTTATAGAATATGTGAGTTGGAGATTTTCTCTTTTGTTAATTATTTCTCAATCAACCACTATTCAGCAAACCTGCAAGAGTGTAACACATGCATATCAGAAACCTTTGTCAGAAAAATACCAGCTGAAAGCACTAATGTAAGATTACCGCAAATATGCAATTTCAAGACTGAATCACCTATCTTTGTTCTCGGCCCAAAATCTTCAGAAGTTAATGCTTTTCTACAAAACATTCCAAAAGGCACCAAAGACTAATCTTTTTCTTTCCTATAAAGAAGTCACATTGTGACCATATCCAGTTTATACAGTATTATGACAGTTTCTACACATAAAGCAAAAGAATTCAGATGATTCAAAAGGAAAAAAAACCCAACCAATTTTCTATCTATGAAAGTGTTGTTTGATTGAATTCATTCATGCAGCACGAAAACCTAGAATTAACAGAATCAGGTATTCAACACCACATTGGTGATGCTACAAAGAGACACAAAGAGAGAGCACTTCCATCACTGCCATATTGAGCAGTGATGATTTGCAGTATTGCTGCAAACACCAGGAGTGCCTGGTCCCTCTGCTGATGAGAATGACCAGACCTGCCGCTCCACTTAACAAACGATTCTTCTGTCCCAGAGAGCACTTCCAGACGGCTGCACAGGACAGGTCTCTCCAGCTGACAGGCAGGCCCTACCCACTCGCTGTGGCATGCCCACCTCCTCCCGCATTCCTTCCAACAGAGCTGTTTCACTACAGCAAGTTGACAACTTTGTAGGTTGGATCAGCCTCGCAAAGGGTCAGAAAAGCACAAGACAGCACATGAAACCACTGCTTTAAGGATACTCTGGCACCAATGAAAGCAAGTTAAAAGCACACTGTTCACTGAAAGATGTCCATTGCTCTCTGAATCTGCTCATTTAATGGCCTGTTGATTCTCACGGCAAACTGTTCACTCCTTCTCAAAACTTTTGGGAAAAAAACAATTTGCATTGCTGTAAGCAAATGAATTCTTTACTTGAGAAAAGACTGCCTGTTAGTTTACTAAAATAAGTTAAACCTAAATTTTACTTTTTCAAAGCTATGAGAATTTCTAGATATTCCCACTTGTTTTATAAATCCAAATAAACATATTATGAGTCTAATTGTTTGGACTCTTAAGCAACTGATAGCTTCAAATCAATAAGCTCTGCTGAGGGTCAATGTGTAAAGCTATGCACCTTATGACCTACAGCCATGGTCAAAGGGAATTCCACCATGCAAGAGTCAGTAATTTTCTATGTGCACACACACTTTGCATCCTGTTCTTCATGCACGTGTTTTGGAAAAAATGACCTTGAATACTAAGTTCTTTCCTGTTTGCCCCGAGAATGATTCATTGCCTATTAACTCTCCAACTGAATTCAACACTGGAATACCAAAAAATGAAGATTACATTATTTAGCAACAAACTGATTTAACTAGAAAGTACCAGAATGACCTCTCATCAGCAAAACACGGTATCTGGTGCTTTCGGGTGCTGCAGAGAAGCAACTTCCACATTTGTTCTGAGGTGAAGCAGCTTCCACTTAGGTCTGACCATGACCCCAGACTGCCTCTTTTAGCCAAGCTCTCATCATGCAGTCCAGTTTTGCAGCTCCACAATACCATTCAAACACAAAACCCATCAGAACCACAATGGCCATAACACTGCTATGAGACAATCACCAGTTCAGAAAGTCCATCTGACACCTTGTAGCTGAAGTTCAAGCACACAATAATATCGTGTTTCCTCTTCCTCAAGGCACTAACACAGTCTTTGGTGCTGCTGCTACTGGTGTTCAGAACTTTCTAACCTTGGGAAGTCTCTTCAGCATTCTGGCAAGCTGTGTGAAGTTCTAATAGTAGGATCTGAGGTTTGAAACTGTAGAAGAAGTTGTAACATTCTAGTGGTATTTATGGAAAGTGAGTATATAGACTGGTTACTTTCACACTACCACTCCGAGCTTCTGAAGATAACATTGATGAGACCACAACATAGTATCTAAAGCTGCACATATATGTGCCTTTATGTGTGCTTATATATATATAAAACCAAAAAAGTCCAAACGTTAAGTGTGGAATTTAACACAAACGTTTAGTTAAAGAAGACAATTCCTTAAAGATCTAACTAACAACCTCCTCTTCTTTGTCTTCCTGGTCTTTCTGTTCACCTACTTAAGTCAGCTATGATCAAAGTCTACCACTGGTAACAGCCTGTAACAAATTATCAACTATGCTGTTTGAATTAAATCCACCGAGATGGATTTACCAGCTACTGGAGTGGTGGAAAATCAGGAGGTAATTTCTGAGTATCCACTTCACAGCTTGCAAAAAAGCCAGGTTTTCTGGGCAACCAGAGGACAAACGATCAAAGTTTCACTTTGTTGTTTATTTCATCGGTGTGACTGTTGGCCTACAGAGTTGCACCAAGCAATTTTAAATGTTAGATTTAAAAAACACTAATATTTTGATAAACTATCAGGGTTCATGGGTATTAAAGATGTCTACAGCACAACCCAAAGGACACTACTACAAAGGTGCTGTATTATTTCATCCAGTGGTTCATGTTTTTCCAGCTTTATTTTTTTTTTTTGTAATCCTCTCAAGCTGGAAAATTGAGTGACACCTGATAAAAAGCTACACTCAAAATGATGCCAAAGTATCAAAAGCCAAGACACAAAATGCTTTCCTTGGAACTGCCTTGCTACTGCAATATGTATTTGCACTCATTGTTTAAGATGACAAACAAAGCTCAAATACTTCAAGAAACATAGCCCTCCAAACATCCTTTATTCAGTTTGGTTTACGCTATGCTATGAAGGGCTGATCTATCAAGGTGTTCCAGTATCTGCTTGAACTACAATGCAGTCCCTCTTCCTCTCTGGAGACATTCAAAACCTACCTGGACACATTCCCGCATCACCTGCTCTAGGTGACCCTGCCCTGGCAGAGGGGTTGCAGTAGATGATCTCCAGAAGCCCCTTCCAACCCTATCAATTCTGTGATTTTGTGATTATCTAAGCATATCCAAAGCGCTGACAAAACATATCTATGGTTGATCTCAAATAAAGCAATTCCCTTAGAAATGGAAACTACAGGTAAAAACCCCTCATGACTATGATATCTTCGACAATTTTTTAAAAGAAATTAGATAAGTGACTGTGTAATAGTCTATTGTAATAGAGACAGAGAAATATGTCAGCTCCTGCCTATTTCAATTTTTCAAACAGATTGTGCAGCACACATAGCAAAGTTAGCTTTGCGAACGGAGCAGCTATTACTATTCAGCCAAAAGCGGAAATTTAAGACTCCCTGGGCTACAGGGGCGGCCGGGTCCGACAGGGTCCGCCAGCCAGGAGGGAGCTCGGGGCAGTGCCCTCCTCGCCGCCTCTCACGCTGCCCCAGCGTGCGCACCCCGCCTGCTGCTTTCCGCCCCGGGATCCCATTTCGCCCCCAGGCCCCCACTTCCCCGAGCAAAGCCGAAGCCAGCGAAGGTGCCCAGGTGCCCCGGTACGGCCCGACCCAGCCCCGCTCCGGGTGTTGCCGGCACCGCCCCCCTTTCCCCCCCCGCTCCCCGTTCCCCGTGGTTATGTAAGGGCACCCGCGCGCGCCGCCTCACACGCTTCCCCCTCGGCCCGGCCCGGCCCCCGCGGCGCGGCGGGCCCGGCACGGTGGGGGGGGC